>LPNX010353419.1:0-15543 GCA_001517045.1 Pseudotsuga menziesii | reverse complement strand
AGTCATCATGCCTATCAACATCGTGAACATCATCATCATCCTCATCATCATCACTCTCAACATCATCATCATCATCCTCATCATCAACATCATGAACATCATCATCATCCTCATCAACATCATCATGAACATCATCATCATCATCATCCTCATCATCATCACCATCAACATCATGAACATCCTCATCATCATCCTCATCATGAACATCATGAACATCCTCATCATCCTCATCACCATCAACGTCATGAACATCATCATCATCATCATCAGTCATCATGCCCATCAACATCGTGAACATCATCATCATCATCACCATCAACATCATCATGAACATCATCATCATCATCATCCTCATCATCATCATCATCAACATCATGAACATCATCATCATCATCCTCATCATCAACATCATGAACATCATGAACATCATCATCATCCTCATCACCATCAACATCATCATGAACATCATCATCATCATCATCCTCATCATCATCATCATCAACATCATGAACATCATCATCATCATCCTCATCATGAACATCCTCATCATCCTCATCACCATCAACGTCATGAACATCATCATCATCATCATCATCATCATCATCATCAGTCATCATGCCCATCAACATCGTGAACATCATCATCATCCTCATCATCATCACTATCAACATCACCTTCATCATCCTCATCGTCAACATCATGAACATCATGAACATCATCATCATCCTCATCACCATCAACATCATCATGAACATCATGATCATCATCCTCCTCATCATCATCACCATCAACATCATGAACATCATCATCATCATCCTCATCATGAACATCATGAACATCATGAACATCCTCATCATCCTCATCACCATCAATGTCATGAACATCATCATCATCATCATCATCATCATCATCATGACCATCAACATCGTGAACATCATCATCATCATCCTCATCATCATCACTATCAACATCATCATCATCATCCTCATCATCAACATCATGAACATCATGAACATCATCATCATCCTCATCACCATCAACATCATCATGAACATCATCATCATCATCATCCTCATCGTCATCACCATCAATATCATGAACATCATCATCATCATCCTCATCATGAACATCCTCATCATCCTCATCACCATCAATGTCATGAACATCATCATCATCATCATCATCATCATCATCCTCATCATCATCACTATCAACATCATCACCTTCATCATCCTCATCATGAACATCATGAACATCATCATCATCCTCATCATCATCATCATCGTCATCGCCATCATCATCATCGTCCTCATCATCATCATCACCTTCATCATCGTCATCGTCATCATCATCATCATCATTCATCATCACCATCAACATAAAAAACATTTAGAATAATTAAAAAATTTACACTTTATTGTAAATATATATTTGAAAAAATTTCCTTTGAAATGTAACTTATAGGTCCATCTCCTTTTTATTATTATTTAATCATTATCAACTAGTTTAGTTTAGTTGTGTAGGTTCATATTATTTTCACTAGTTTAGTTTAGTTGTGTAGTTTCATATTATTTAATTTATGATGTAAACTAGTTTAGTTTAGTTATGATGTAATGGTTGATCCATTTATTATAACATCTTAAGTATAATTTAATTAGAAAATATATAAATAAATAAATTTTTATAAATAAATTGAGATCTAAGTTTAAATTTTTATGTAATATAAAAAAAAATTAGCAAACAAAATAATAAATTGGATTTATTAAACTATATAAATATAGTTTACATGCATTCATTTTCACTAGTTTAATAAAAAAGTGTTTCATATTATTTCATTTATAATTAATCTCGTTTAGCCGTGCACCCACCCTATTAATTGTGATTGACAATATCGCGTGCGCGTTTTGGCTATATAAATCGCGTACGCGTTTTTACTAGGCAAATCATGTGCGCGTTTTGTGACTGTTAAAACAGTGAATTGTCATTGTCCGAGAGCAACTTCACTGCGTGTTTCTCTGAATTTGGAATTACCGCACAATATCTTTCAAGAGCACGAGCCTTTCTTTGAAAATACCCACAATCTACACCATCTCCATCCATCTCCATCATTCTTTTTGTTATGCAGGTGCAACATTGAAGACATCTTCCATGGTTGAGGAGCACACAGGATAAGATATCAAGCTTCAATGTCATTTTCATGGTGATGGTGGATATAACTTTCATTTGCTTATTATTCAAGAGAACCAAAGGTAAATTTTCCCATTCATTGTTGTTTTGATGGGAAATATGAACAATTGAGAAGGAAGATTGAAGCACCTTGAAGGATTAATAGTTATATTAAAGCAAGTTAAAGGTTTGGAAGCTTGTAATTGAGGAGCAACAAATACAAAGTATATTGACATTGATGATTGTGGTGATCGGGAATGTACATAACCGAGGAAGAATATCAGCAAGGAAGAAGAGACCTCAAGAAGTCATCGAAGAAGAGAAAGAAAAGAAAAGAATAGACATGATGAATCGGAGGCTTTCTTTGGAAACTAATCCAAATCCAATTATAGAGGATACATTGGTTCATCCTATTAATCCAACACAAGAAGAAATTCTGCATTCACTAGAGGGACCATCTCAAGACGAAGCTCATGAAGAGGCAGTGTACATGGAGCCTACTGTTGAAGAAGAAAATATTAATCGGACCATCGATGAGGATGTTGGACTTCCACCATCCAACTACCAAGAAGAGAGTGAAGGACAACAAGTTGCTACTGAAACGCCAGAGCGTATTGTTGATGCACTAGATGATAGAAATCCAACCCCCTTACCTCCATTAGAAAGCACACGTCGAAGAACTCTGAAGCGTATACAAGTTGATGAAGGACTCCTCAATTCCATTGAAGGTACGCTATCTAAACGTAGTATTGCTTATCAAACTCAACAGATACTAAATAAATATTTTGATTCTAAATGTGATGGAGATAAATGTAGATTATTTTTATCATTGTTAAAATCTAGGGGCATGAATATTGTTAGGAAATCGTTAGGGATAAAGATGTGTTGCTGCCGCAACTGTTTTCCCCCCCCAAATTAATGTTTTAATTTCTGGGCCCCTCCTGATTATTTTTTGTGTGGCTTGATCGTTGAACTTTTAATCTCCTTGAGCGTGTTTCCTTCCGTGTCTCTGAAGGTGGATGTCAGTAATTTGTGTATGCCTTGTTCATTTTTTGGTTCGAATCGTGAATGTGTGGTCGAAGAGAAGAAAATTTGCTTTTCTTCAGCGCATCCTCTGTAAAAAGAAGCGAGGTTGGTTACAGCCGATCCTTAGCATTGCTCAAATACCTCAGTTTCCCTTTAAGCAGGCCTCTTTTACTGCTGGATCGGGCGCTGCGAAGTTTCAACCCTTCCGCCATTGCGGCTCCTAGACCTTTCTTTCGTCCGATTTCCTGAATCGTCCGACGCCCGATTCGTTTAGTTTAAAATCGCTTGTCCATAAGCTTCCATTCGCCCGTCGTTGCGGCCAGGAGGAGACAATTAGCTCCCGATTCAAGTGTCATCCGACGTCCGACCTTGTCTTCCCCCGCCCGAACTGAGTTTTCCACCTCGTCGCTTGTCCCCTGCCATTGTTCTGTCCGCCGTTGCGGATGAGCCACCCCTCCTGGTTCCCGAAGCACTCTTCCCCCCGACGTCCGATTCTCCTTTTTTTGCCCATGTTTCTGCTCACCCGGTTTCTATATTTCCCCGTCGTTGCGGCTCCTGGAGTCTCGTCTCATCCGATGCAGAAGTTGGTCGACCGCCGCTTATAATTTTGCCCGCCCAAAGCTTAAATCGATACCTTGTCCGAGCGAACCTGGCTAGTCTCTTGCGGATTTACAATGCTGGGCAAAGAACATTTAAATGTTTAAAAAAACTCCCCTTTGCAGCGAATAATGCATTGTGATTGTTTGCAGAAGGAATTCGGTGCTACTAAAGCGACCATGGGCTAAGACGTAGCTTCATCGGACCAGAACCGGCACGATCACAAGGAAGGAAAAACGCAGAAAAGGACAAAGCAAGCAAACGAAGGAGGAACGGACAGAGGAAGACTCATCTGTTACTGGTTAGAAGATAAAACGCTCATAGAGAATGATTGGAAAAACGCAGCGGCCAAAACAAGAAGCGGAATCGTTGAAGATACTGAAAAGTCACATGCTGGGGTGGCAGCCCAAGGGGCAGCGGGGGTAGTTTAAATAGAGGGAAGGAGGACTGAAAAAAGGCTTTTTCCTTGGAAAACTTTGTATTTGTTTACTTGTAAGATGAACTACTTCGTTTTGCATAGGAACTGCAATTTTTGCCTGTCGGAGAGAGTGAAAAGCGAAATGTATCAATGCAAACTCAATGAATAATGTTGAAGAGGAACTATTTCGTTTTCAGCTGTGTTTCATTTACTGTAAGAGTATTCGATATTCTGAACCTATGTTCTTGCTAAATGTTCTTCAGTAATTTCTGGATATTTTTCGCTGTGAGTAATAGATGTTGTTATAAAATGATCGGCTATCTGGTTATTTGAATATCTATAAGTGTTCATGTGCTTTAGAAGAAGTATCAGCTACCTGTGATTCTTCTTTATGTATGTGAAAATGTATTGCTCACCCAAAATGATAACCTTGCTCCCTAGGGATAGTGTAGATAGTTAGCTTATTTCTTTTGTATCTGGTTTGGTTCCTTGCGAGCGCAAGACGAGAGGTAAGAACCTGCGCATCACTTTGTGACCACTCCCTGCAGCTTGATCACCCTGCATTTAGTTAGGCACTTGCATATCATTTCTTTAAGTCAAAATGCAAAAACTCGGTGGGCCGAGCCGCAACCGGTAAAGCCTTAGTTTTGTTCCTTGACCTACGGTAGCCGGACCGCATACCGGACGGATTCCCTATTTCAAACAGTCAACGGGCTAGTTGGGAATGTTGATTGGGGAGAATCCCTTACTGTTTCCGCCTGCGAATTTCCAGGCCTCAACAGTTTTGGCGCTAGAAGGAGGGCTGCCAGTGCATGGCTAGCCGAGGAAACCTGTTTTCCCGAGATTATTCCGCTGGTTACAGTTCTGAAAGTAGTGGACCGCGTAATCCAATTCCGGAAGAAGACAACAGAGAGCATCTATATCCTGTTCGCAACGAAATTGTTAATGATCTGAGAAGACATACCCGTGCTTATGTAAAGAAGATTGGAGGGTTGCCTATTATCCACGAATTGCCTAGAAGAGAGTCCAAGAAGAAAGACCGTCCTCTAATTGAATATTGAGTGTTGGTTGGAGATTGGGAAGAACTTGTGGAAACTGCCATACAGGAGGTTGAATTGCCTTTGAACCAAGTAGGCCTAGACACTTCTTACAGTTCTCCTGTTCACACCCCGGTTGGTTCACATCCTCACTCTCTTGTTGGTTCACCCCCTCACTCTCCGCCTCAACTTATGGCCGGCGTTAACGCAAATCCACCAAATCCACCAAATCCACCGCCAGCTTGGAAAGCTAGATCACCTCTAAATCTGACCCCACCTTTGCATGACCTACCTCAAGCCTTTGAGAAGCTACTGCCCAAATTTGATCCAAATGAGAAAATCCTAGTGGATGACCACCTACAGAGTTTATACTTGGCAATAGAAGGTCTGAGGGCTAGGGAACACGAAGATGTAGTGTGTAGACTGTTCCCGCACACCCTCAAAGGAGTTGCGGCCTCGTGGTATTTTGGATTGCCCGCTAACTCTATCCTAGACTGGGATACCTTCGAGAGAATGTTCAGGAGTATGTACGCAGTCCAAAAGACTCACGCTGCCCTCATGAAAGGACTGTGTGCATTAAAGAAAGAGAAAAAGGAAAAAGTGCACAGCTTCACACAAAGGTTTGCAGCATATCTTAAAAATTTCTCTGAAATAGATAAGCCTTCAGACAAAGTACTAATCGAATACTATACTTCAGCTTTGGGTCCTGATTTAGCCATGTTTGCAAAAGGTAGGGCCAAGCCTACCTTAATAGAGACCTATGAAGAGGCAGAAGTGGTGGAAGCAGAAAGAGAAAGTGTGGAGGACTATCCGGAACAATCAGGAGAGAAAGTTGCGGGAAGAAAAACCTTATTGTTCACTAAGCCTAAAGAAGAAAAGACACTAGACTATGAAAGCATGGCTAAAATGATGCAAAAGCTGTCCAATAAGATCATAGACTTAGAAAAGGAAAAAGAAGCACAAAAGTTCTTCAGGCCATATTATAAAAAAAGGGAGGATGGCAATCAGACCCAACCTCCTCCTCAAAAAACTGCCTCCATGAATCTAACAGAGATAGGGATGGAAAATTTCTGTACTTTTCATCAACAGCCTCATTCCGAAAAGAACTGTCCGCAATGGATAAATTCAATGGCATTGGTCATGAATCAGATGTTGGATTCAAGATTAACGGAGGAAGATGAAGATGAAAAGAACGAAAATGCTGCTTCCACTTCTACAAAAGGGCAGGAGGACGAGACCATGGCATTATGGAATTCTGTCTCCTTACTCGATGCAGAGGAGGAAAATACCCAGGGACGCAAAGATATCAGGGAGGCTAACGTGACAACTATGAGAAAAGGGGCGGTTAGTGATGACAGTCTTCTGATCCCAAAGATTCGAAGGCTGCAAAGAAATATAAAAAATAAATTTCAAGACGAATCATTGGCTGATCAGATTCCAGAATTTACCATTACCAGCCAGGATCCGAAGCAAAAGAGAACGCCGCCTAAGCCAAACAATGAGAATGTGAGTGCTGATAAATCTCAGTCCACTAGACAACTAATCGAATATGACATTGTCGAAGATCTAAAGAAGATAAAGGCAAACGTCCTGCTGTTTGAAATGTGCAAAGTACCTCAACAGAAAGAAAAGTTATTGAAGGCACTTGAAACGTCAGAAGAAAAGCTTCCCGACGACAATCAGCCTCGGGACGAAGAAGACATTGGAGAGGCTAGCATCGAAGGTAAATATAAAAGCAAGCATCCACCTTTCCTCCTGACATTTGAAATTTTCAATCATAACGTACACAATTTCCTAGTGGACTCAGGGGCGTCAATTAATGTCATGCCCATATCAGTATGTAAGAAAATAAACGGACAGCCTAAGCCATCCACATGGAGGGTGGTGCAATTGGATAGGATGGAATTCAAGGTAATTGGTGAAATGGAAGACGTCCTGATCCGTCTGGCATCCAATGATAAAGTATGCCAAATTATTAACATCGTAGTGGCTGACATACCAGATTCTTACTGCCTGGTCCTGAGCAGAGATTGGTCAGCCAAATTAAATGGGTATTTCGCCACAGATTGGTCACATCTTTGGTTGCCGCACAAAGGGAGTCCTAATCAGATCAAGGTTTTGAGAGAACCTCACATGAAGTACAATGTCACTCAATTGGATGAGAAGAATATACCAGTCGAACCTGTATTGGGAAACTACTTTCTCGAGCTGGAACCAGGGAATTATCAAGCGGAAGAGGCCAGCAACACATCTGACACCCAGCCTGATCTCCTTCGTTTTTCTCAGGCTGACGAGTTTGACTGTAAAGTAGTAGATTTAGCAGTAGGAGTAGATTCTGTTTCAGTAGATAATGTGTTTTGGACTTAGTTTTTTGATGGCTCAAAAACGTTAGAAGGGTCAGGGGCCAGCTGCGTCCTCATTGATCCACAAAAAAATAAGCACTTCCTATCCTGTAGATTAGAGTTCGAAGGTACTAACAATACGGCTGAATATGAAGCACTGCTGCAGGGACTCAAGAAAGCAATCGAGCTACAGGTTAGTAATTTAAAAGTTTTTGGGGATTCGGAAATAGTTGTAAAGCAAATAAGAAATCAAATACATTGTGTTTCCCCTCATTTGAAAGCTTACCAAAACGAGGTATGGGAGTTGCTTAAATGTTTTCATGCATTTAAGATTATTTCAATCCCAAGAAGAAAAAATGCAGCCGCTGATCTTCTAGCTACATCAGCCGCCAGGTTGGTTCCCACTAATAACAAATGTTCTATTGAACTTCTTTTCAGGCCATCAGTTCCTGACATGATCACCAACCTACGGGTATTTGACGATGATCAGCAAATAATTGAATGCTTGACAAATGAGGAGGTTTTTAAAGGAGCCATTATCGACGATGAGGAACATCAGGCTGAAATGAAATATGACAATTTCATTCCCAAAGGGGTCAGGACGTTAGAGAAGATGTTTGACCTGAACGAGAAATTTAGAAGACCCGCTAATGTGAAGATGCACAGCTCAACTCTACAATTTGAGCTAATAAATTTAGGGACTGAAACGGAGCCTAAGTTCGTGAACCTCGGCATGTGCTGTTCACCAGCGGAAAGAGACAAGTTCCTCAGTTTGTTTAAGCAGTACAAAGATGTTTTTGCATGGACGTATGCAGATTTAAAAACCTATGACACTAATATCATCAAACATATCATTCCTATTAAAGCAGGCGTCAAGCCATATCAGCAACCGCTGAGGAAGATGCACCCAAAGCTGGAACCACTAATCCAGAGCGAAGTGAAGAAATTGTTAGATGCTAGGATTATTTTTAAGGTCCGGCATTCAGAATGGGTGTCAAATTTGGTTCCGGTCAGAAAAAAGTCGGGAGAAATCAGACTGTGCGTGGACTTCAGAAACTGAAACCGCGCATCAGACAAAGACAATTATCCGGTACCTCCCATGGAGCAACTTCTACAGATGGTTTCTGGTTCTGAATTGTTTTCATTGTTAGACAGATTCTCTGGCTACAACCAAGTGTTAGTAGCTGAGGAAGATAGATTGAAAACAACATTCAGAACTAAATGGGGAACTTTCGCATATAGAAGAATGCCTTTTGGCCTAATTAATGCTGTCGCGACATTTCAGAGAGCTATGGACATAGCTTTCCGAGGACTGATTGGGCGAAGTGTGGTGGTCTACCTTGATGACATAACAATATTTTCAAATAAAAGAGGGGAGCACACGTTCCACCTAAAGCAAATTTTCGAGCGCTGTTGGAAGTATGGCATTTCCCTAAATCCTAAGAAGTGCATATTTGCGGTCACAGAAGGCAAGTTACTAGGACATATAGTGTCAAAAAGAGGCATATCTATAGACCCAGAAAGAATCAAAGCCATTGAACAAATTCCCATGCCCCATAATAAAAAAGGAATGCAATCCTTCATGGGAACAATAAACTTCGTACGTAGATTTGTACCTGATTTTTCCCAGACTGTTAAACCATTACAGCAGATGGTCAAGCAAAATGCACGGTTTAAGTGGACTGAGACTGAAAAGAATGCTTTCAGTAAAATCAAGACTGCTGTTGCACATGCTCCCTCTCTTAAAAGTCCAGACTTTGACAAGGACTTTATTATGTATACATCTGCTTCCGATGATTCATTAGCAGCGGTACTCACGCAAAAGGAAGAAGGGGGTGATGAATTCCCAATCTCTTTTATGAGCACTGGGCTACAAGGAGCTGAATTAAACTACCCAGCCATTGATAAGTAGGCATACGCAGTATTTAAGGCAGTAAAGCAATTCAGGCCTTATATACTAAAAAATCGTACCAAGGTAATAGTCCCTTACCCAACTGTAAGATCCCTTCTCATTCAAAAAGAATTAGGAGAAAGAAGGGGCAACTGGGTAACAGCGCTTCAAGAATACGATCTTGAATTCAAGCCAGCTACTATAGTAAAAGGTCAAGGGTTATGCAAACTGATGACTGGGAAGACAAACAATGAAGAACAAGCATGGGAAGATGAAGCTGATTTGCATGTAATGGATGTTTGCCCTTTATTCACAGCTCCTGAGTCATGGTATAGAGATCTTGTGCATTACTTGCAGTCAGGGGTGTTACCGGAACATTGGAGTTCCAAACAAAGAAGAGCTCTGCGTCTGAAATCAGCTTCCTATAAAATCGTAGAAGGCGTATTGTTCAGGAAAAACTATGATGGAGTCCTCCTGAGATGCTTGGAGAAAGAAGATGCTGAGAAAGTAATGTCTGAATTGCACGATGGCCCGGCCGGGGGACACTACTCAGGGGACACTACAGCCCACAAGGTTCTCAGAGCCGGTTATTACTAGCCAACACTTTTCAAGGATGCACATGCACACATTAGAAAATGTGATACTTGCCAAAGGTGTGGTGGAAGACAACCCATGGTAGCAGCACCCCTAAAGCCTGTCATGATTACAGAACCATTTGAACAATCGGGGCTAGACATTATTGGAGAAATAAAACCGAATTCTTCTCTGCTACACAAGTACATTCTTACTGCGACTGATTACTTCACTCGCTGGGTCGAAGCTATCCCATTACGTAAGATAAACGAAGACGAAGTCATCAGCTTCCTACAAGATCATATCATGACCAGGTTTGGAGTTCCAATTTCAGTAGTTTTTGATAATGCTAAATACTTTTCATCCATTAAATTGACTGCTTTTGCTCATGAGAAAGGGATAAAATTACATTATTCTTCTAACTACTATCCGCAAGGGAATGGCCTGGCCGAATCCTCCAATAAAAACCTCATTAGAATCCTGAAGAAAACTGTCATAGAAAACCAGTGAAGTTGGCACTCAGCCTTACCGAACGCCCTATGGGCTGACAGAGTTACCCCCAAGTCTACATTAGGAGTGTCACCTTATACCCTTGTGTACGGAAAGGAAGCCATCCTGCCTCCCAATATTCTGCTACCGTCTTCCATACTAGCTCAAGAGTCTAGGGGGTCGGATGATGACGTTCTACAAATAAGAATATATAATCTCCTAAAAGCAGAAGAAGCCAGATCCAAGGCTAGAGAATGTTTCAAACAACAGCAGGAAGTAATCAAAAGGTGGTTTGACAAGCATAAAGCTGGAAAAAGGGACTTTGAAGTAGGAGACTTAGTTCTCAAGTGGGACCACCCCCATGATGAGAAAGGAAAGCATACCAAATTCCAGCAGTTATGGGTAGGCCCCTTTCAGATCGTAGCCAAACTTGGCCCCGCCACTTATAAGCTGCAAGATTTACAAGGATGGGAGGAGAACTTTCCAGTTAATGGTTTGGTTCTCAAGCCCTACTTTTCTTAGTTTTCTTTGTTTTGTTCTGCCTTGTACATAAATAAGCTATGTGGTTGCTTTCGAGTCATGCTTTCATTTGATTTAATTTTAAGTTTTGATTTTCAATAAGGGAAACGAACTTGCATTTCTCTGAGGGATATTAAGGTCTTTTGGGAATAGCAAATATGTTGAGTATCAGCCCATGTATTACTTAAAGAATTCTTCCAGCCTAGTAGTTTTCTCGAATAAAATGTTGTGTGCATTGAAGTCCAGCTTAACCCCTGTGAATTAAACCGGATTCAAAGAGTCTGGAGTACTATGTCGGGGCTCCATCCACATCACATTCAAAATGTTCTAAGGAGCGACAGTAAAGGACCCATGAGAGGAAGCAAGGTGAACAGAGTATTAAATATAAATGATCCCATGCCGAGAAACAAATGCCGAAAGGCAGATAAAGAGTCAAACTTCTATAAAAGCATCATAAATCAAAGCAAGTGCTAAAGCTTAAATACTAAATTGCCAAAAGATCCTCTCCGTCTGTGAGCTGAGACTTAAAGTATACCACTCACACAAAAGGGCACTATGGGATAGAGGATCCTGAATTAAAATTCAGTAAGAAGGGCGTACAGAAGGACTCAGATAAAAGGACAAAAGTCCAAAGGCACAAAGTGTTAAAATGGCATGGGAATGAGGAACAAACGGATACTGCTGTTTACTATATGCTGCAATCCTGTGGTGTCCACACTGTTAGCTACTTGAAAACAGAGGTAATAATGAAAATCATACTCTGGCCTCAACATAGTGGTCTGGACTTGAAGGTTTCGGTTTCCCCTCTCCCCGAATGGGACTAGCATCAATGATTAAGGAACACACTTCGGTCATGGGAGAAATCCAGACAGCTGGAAGAGTTCTTTTAATGCATTTTGGTTAGGAAACAGTCTGCTACTCAAAGAGAGGTCACCCAGAGATCTAGGTTCACCAGGTAATCGCCAGTTGTTGCTGCCGCAACTGTTTCCCCCCCCCAAATTAATGTTTTAATTTCTGGGCCCCTCCTGATTATTTTTTGTGTGGCTTGATCGTTGAACTTTTAAGCTCCTTGAGCGTGTTTCCTTCCGTGTCTCTGAAGGTGGATGTTAGTAATTTGTGTATGCCTTGTTCATTTTTTGGTTCGGGTCATGAATGTGTGGTCGAAGAGAAGAAAATTTGTTGTTCTTCAGTGCATCCTCTGTAAAAAGAAGCGAGATTGGTTACAGCCGATTCTTAGCACTGCTCAAATACCTCATTTTCCCCTTAAGCGGGCCTCTTTTACTGCTGGATCAGGCGCTGCGAAGTTTCAACCCTTCCGCCGTTGCGGCTCCTAGACCTTTCTTTCGTCCGATTTCCTGAACCGTCCGACGCTCGATTCGTTTAGTTTAAAAGCGCTTGTCCATAAGCTTCCACTCGCCCACCGTTGCGGCCAGGAGGAGACAGTTAGCTCCCGATTCAAGTGTCATCCGACGTCCGACCTTGTCTTCCCCCGCCCGAACTGAGTTTTCCACCTCGTCGCCTGTCCCCTGCCAGTGTTCCGTCCGCCGTTGCGGATGAGCCACCCCTCCTGGTTCCTGAAGCACTCTTCCCCCCGACGTCCGATTCCCCTTTTTTTGCCCATGTTTCCGCTCACCCGGTTTCTATATTTCCCCACCGTTGCGGCTCCTGGAGTCTCGTCTCATCCGATGCAGAAGCTGGTTGACCGCCGCTTATAATTTTGCCCGCCCAAAGCTTAAATCGATACCTTGTCCGAGGGTGAATCCACGGACCTGGGTAACACTTTTTGGCAAGCACATTTCGGCAAAAACAGAAAAACGCACCTCGGTCGAGGGCTTGTTAAGCCCTCGACCGAGGTCTTAATATCTTGACCGAGGTTTTATCAAGCCCTCGACCGAGGTATTGCAGGCTTTAAAAATCCTCGGTCGAGGTATTTAGGTTGAGGTATTTAAATACCTCGGTCGAGGTTCATACCTCAGTCGAGGGCTTAAAAAAACAGACTTAGCCCACATTCAAACAAATGGAAAATTTCTTGTGCCTTGTAGAGGTGTAAACCCTGCCATTCCTAGCACATAACTGAGCGGAGTTGATACCGATAGATTCACCAACGAATCTTCTATCCATTGAGGTATCATACACGCATTTTGGCATTCATATGAAAACCACACTGCAACTTCGAAGCAGCTCAAAGAAAAATCCGCAGAGTTAAAAATACACAGCCAAAAAATTCTTAGAAATGCACACATCACATATCGAAGTGTCCTCTTCAAAAGGGTATCTTTGGTTTTTCAATTTTTGAAAAAATAGAAAAAATTTCTTTACGTGGACAAATATGTGTTTAAAACGATGTTGAAATCGAATGTGGTCACTTTCGAAAAATAATAAATAATTGTATAATGCGAAAAAAATTAACAAAAAAATATGCACATCACAATGCATTTTATGTAGATCATGCTCATATATATATATTTTAAATTATTAATGCAAGATTGAATTACTCTACGTGGACACGAGCCACTTATTAGCTTCTTCAAATTTTTAAGGTCACACAGTTCATTAAATGCAAAAATTCACACATTAAATGACATCGGAATATTTTTAAAAAAATATCAGTATGAAGCCAACATAATATTCTACAATTTGTTTTTTAACTGCAAGTCAAAATTCACATGGAATATATGCATTTTGAGGGCTTCTATCTAGCACATGAGTAAAAAATCAGGTTTTCATTGCCAAATTTGGCCAAAAAGTGTTACCCATCTTCATGGAATCACCCCCGAGCGAACCTGGCTAGTCTCTTGCGGATTTACAATGCTGGGCAGAGAATGTTTAAATGTTTAAAAAAACTCCCCTTTGCAGCGAATAATGCATTGTGATTGTTTGCAGAAGGAATTCGGTGCTACTAAAGCGACCATGGGCTAAGACGTAGCTTGGTCAGACCGAAACCGGCACGATCACAAGGAAGGAAAAACACAGAAAAGGACAAAGCAAGCAAACGAAGGAGGAACGGACAGAGGAAGACTCATCTGTTACTGGTTAGAAGATAAAACGCTCATAGATAATGATTGGAAAAACGCAGCGGCCAAAACAAGAAGCGGAATCGTTGAAGATACTGAAAAGTCACACGCTGGGGTGGCAGCCCAAGGGGCAGCGGGGGTAGTTTAAATAGAGGGAAGGAGGACTGAAAAAAGGCTTTTTCCCTGGAAAACTTTGTATTTGTTTACTTGTAAGATGAACTACTTCATTTTGCATAGGAACTGCAATTTTTGCCTGTCGGAGAGAGTGAAAAGCGAAATGTATCAATGCAAACTCAATGAATAATGTTGAAGAGGAACTATTTCGTTTTCAGCTGTGTTTCATTTACTGTAAGATTATTCGATATTCTGAACCTATGTTCTTGCTAAATGTTCTTCAGTAATTTCTGGATATTTTTCGCTGTGAGTAATAGATGTTGTTATAAAATGATCGGCTATCTGGTTATTTGAATATCTGTAAGTGTTCATGTGCTTTAGAATAAGTATCAGCTACCTGTGATTCTTCTTTATGTATGTGAAAATGTATTGCTCACCCAAAATGATAACCTTTCTCCCTAGGGATAGTGTAGATAGTTAGCTTATTTCTTTTGTATCTGGTTTGGTTGCTCGCGAGCGCAAGACGAGAGGTAAGAACCTGCGCATCACTTTGTGACCACTCCCTGCAGCTTGATCACCCTGCATTTAGTTAGGCACTTGCATATCATTTCTTTAAGTCAAAATGAAAAAACTCGGTGGGCCGGGCCGCAACTGGTAAAGCCTTAGTTTTGTTCCTTGACCTACGGTAGCCGGACCGCATACCGGATGGATTCCCTATTTCAAACAATCAACGGGCTAGTTGGGAACGTTGATTGGGGATAATCCCTTACTGTTTCCGCCTGCGAATTTCCAGGCCTCAACAAGATGATAAAGGCTTCTGGACCAAGTTCTCATATAGTTAAAAGCTTAGTAGATGCCTTTGGTAAAATTGGTAAGAACACACGATCAAAGGACCGCAATGCAGCTCATCGTGTGTTGTCACAAGCAATTGTGAATAAGAACACCAGGTTCCTTGGTTTTCTCAAGCCTACATCTAAACTAGTTAATTTGAATGTAAAAACCCTCCGTAGGTATTCTATTAGAAGAGAACATCTCAACACAACCGCCTAGACAGATTTTTGGGCCTTTATTGGTCGATTGCCACGTCGTGACATGAAGCTAGTTAATGCAGTAAAGGGACTAGTGCAGAGTTTTTGGCATGATCACACAAGGCCTTCTTCAAACCAGAAGGATGTACTAAAACTGAGAAGGGGTTCAAAGGACCGTGAATCACATATTAAGCATCTTCTTGATATAACATAGACAGAACTATACGATAAATTTAGGAATGAACATAGACAATTGAATTTGGGGCAAATATCTTTTGAGAAATGTAAGCCCTAGTATGTTAGAATAAATACTCTTCGTAACACTTGTT
>LPNX010353385.1:5845-26383 GCA_001517045.1 Pseudotsuga menziesii | reverse complement strand
TATGTATATTGTACGTGGCGATGACCACATATGTTCTATCATGTATCATGCCTATTCATGGCCATTGTACTCTTATGTATCCGGGACTTCTAGATGTATTTGCAGATTATATGCAAAGTTGTATTATGGTATTATGCTGATTGGGTGGCTGGTCTTCCATTTGGGTACCTTCATCACTTCCTTCCTGGGATGGAATTATAATGTATTTCGGCCATCGTATATCCCCTCTGATCTCATACATTAGGGGGCATCTGTTATAGCGGATTTCACCACACTAGGTGAATCACACATTGTATGGCCTTCCCTTGTCCCGCTGCAGACTCATTAGCCCCTTTGGACCACTTTATATCTTTTAATGTTACCTTGATCATCCCTAAAAACATTAGAATATTGATATACGCGGCTTTTCCCTCGATATCCGTGTACATACGCGGATATTTCCCCTATAGTCGCGTACATCGGGATGTGTACATAAATCCAAATCCTTTTGGACTGTTCCTTGACTTGGATCCGACTCATATGACTCCTGGCCTTCCATATGCCTTGAGATCGCACGGATTCGACCCTTCAGTATCCCTTTGAAGAACTATATAGGGAACCCATTGGTACATTGAAAGCATAAGAGAACTTTGAGAGTAACAAAACTATAGTCCATTGTTGCCAGGATTTATGCTTGAGTCTGCATCCCTTTGTCCCTTGGAGCACTGTTGTGTTCTTCCCAAGCTTGCCTTTCACTAGTAAGCTTGCTATCGAAGTGATGGAGGATTGAGGTGGTGGAGGCCCAAGTGGGGGATTCAGTTTCTCCGATTCGCAGACGTGCCGTCAAAGGTTGTCACTTGTAATCTCTGATTCTTATTAATAAAAATATCTTTTCCTGTCCAGTAATGTGTATTTGAATGAATATTGTTTCCATTGGAATATGTCAAATGCTTTTACATTATTGATGATATATGCTAGAATAGATCTAACACCATGAAATATAGTATGCTTGTATTGTTTACTTGTTGTTGAGGACGTGCTATAACAATTCAAGCTGAAGATTGGAAAGCTCAATGGGGATCTACTTCAACCATCCGGAATAAGGTACGAGGTTCGGTCCTTTAGTGTTAGATTGTTTATTTCTATTGCATAGTGGGAAAGATTGATTTCTGGAGTCTAGCTTTCTGTTGTGGTACCCCAAGCCATAGGAATTTCTCTCCATAACAGAGCCCCATATCTTTCCACACCTTGGATAAGTTCTCATACCCAACCAGGTTTCCTCTTATGAGGATTCTTCTCCAGAGGTGGATCTACAGGTCTTTGTGGTTCTTCGAACTCTCGATCTTCTTCTTGAGCTTCTTCATTCATGGTAGTATCATGAATTCTAGGTGCTTCTGCTTTCACTTCTTCAGGTTCTTCAGCAGGTATATTTCTGGATTTGTTGTAAGCTGTGGCTTCATCAAATGTCACATCCCTGCTGATGTCAACCTTCTTGTATCCTGGGAAATAGATTCTGTAATCCTTCGAGCTTTCAGAGTATCCCACGAATATACCCTTCTTTCCTGAAGGATCTAATTTTGTCCTTTTCTCCTTTTGGATGTGTATGTACACAAGACAGTCGAATATTCTAAGATGGCTGACTTCTGGTCTCTTGCTGGAGAAGACTTCTTCAGGAGTCTTGTTCTCGAGTACTCTATGTGGAGTATGATTCTGTACATACACCATTGTTTTGGCAGCTTCCGCCCGAAGATGCATAGGAAGGTCTTGATCATGAAGCATTGCTTTTGCAGCTTCCATGATAGTTCTATTCTTCCTTTCTGCAACCCCATTCTGTTGTGGATTATAAGGGGTGGACAACTCCCTCTTAATCCCTGAGTCTTTGCATAGCCTCTTGAATTCATTTGAAGTGAATTCTCCACCATTGTCTGATCGAAAAGTCTTGATCTTATTTTCAGTATGGTTCTCGATCGAGGCTTTGAATTGCTTGAATTTGTTGAATACTTCGTCTTTGTTCTTCATGAAGTAAACCCATGTCTTCCTAGAAAAATCATCAATAAAAGAAACATAATATGCATACCCGCTTAGTGAGCTTGATGACATAGGACCGCATACATCGAAGTGGATGATTTCCAAGATTCCTTTTGCTTTGATTTTGCTACTTGGAAATGTCTTCTTTGTGTTCTTTCCCTTCACACATCCTTTGCAAACCCCATCATGTTTTGCTTGGATTTTTGGAAGACCTTCAACAGCTTTGCTTGCAATAGGTAGTGCTCTATAATGCACATGTGCAAGCCTTCTATGCCAAAGTTCACTCGGATCTGCTGTATCATGGACTATTGCTTGTTCTGGATAGCCCTTCAATTTGTACAATCCTCCTTCTTATTCTCCAATTACTACCGCATCATCGATAGTCTTTCCTCTAGGCCACATAATGACTTGACCATCTATGAATGCAACCTGCATTCCTTTTGCATCCAATGCTGATATGGAGAGAAGGTTCTTCTTGAGTCCTGGTACAAACAATACTTCCTTCATTGTTAGAGACTTACCGGATTCTAATTTATATGAAGATTCCCCACTACCTTTTATTGGATATTGGTAGTCATCTCCTAGCTTCACCTTGTGAGGTGATTCATTTTTTGATAGTCTTACAAAGGATTCCTTGAATCCAGTCATATGTTTGGAAGCCCCACTGTCTATAATCCAATCATCACTACCTTGAGTAATGTTACCTGTGAGAGCGGAAATCAAAACATATTCATCCTCGCTTGAAGAATCTTCACTTTCATATCTGGATCTCTTTCTGGATGGTTCATCATCCTCTGCAGCATGAGCATGATGTCTTCTTTTGTTCCCCTTCTTCTTATGAGAGTGATTCTTACTCTTAGGATAATCTTTTGCAAAGTGTCCTTTTTCATCACATGTATAACATCTCAATCTAGATAGGTCCTTTCTATTGTTAGAATGAGAGTTCTTACCTTTCGAGTAATGAGGATTTATTCTTCCCTTCTTGGAATGAACTGTGAGGGCTTGATCTTCACTTCCCATATTCTCTTCTCGGGCTGCTATCCGGGCTTCTCTTGAGACCATTCTTCCCACAGTCTGTTGAACATGACTAACTTCCTTCTAGCACATATTCCTTGGATGAAAGAATCCCATGACCTAGGAAGGCCATTCAAAGTAGTCATCACAATCTCTGCATTTTCCACTTCTTCATCAACAGCTTATAATTGTTCCTTGATCTGAGAAACCCTTGTGAAGTAGGACTGGATAGTCTCTGCATTCTGAATCTTCACATTCTTCACCTGATTCCTCAGATTCATCTTCTGGTTTATGTTCTTTCCTTCAAACAACTTGGTTAGGGCATAAATTATAGCTTTAGGTGTCTTGAGAGAGGACACCTATGGGATAAGGTGATCCTTGATAGAATCAGCAATGATCCTCTTTGCCATAACCATATTTTTATTATGTAAGGCCTTTGACTCATCTCCCTTTGGAACTGGAACCTCCTCGTGGATGTAGGAGTCTAATTCATTCTCTTCCAAGACCAGGGAGATCCTATACTTCTAGGCTCGAAAGTTATCAGCTCCCTCAAGCTTTTCATCAAGCTTGGTATGATGAGACATCTTAACTAAGAACCTCAAATGGAAATACAAAATATTTTAGATCTTACCAGGTTCAAGATGTAGGATCTGAAACTTGAGCTGAAATCCCTCAGCGTTGGTTTAGGAGCAAATTAGGGTTTTGCTTTTTCAGAGTTCTGTTCACCCAAATGCTTTGAAATTTGTCCCTAACTTCGATTTTGGGGAGGAGATCAATCCAGGCCTGGGCTCACTGAAAAATTCCTCTTCTATGAAAAGCCCTAATTTTTGGCAGTAGTGACAGGTCCAAAACTGAAAAACCTCATAATTAGATTCTGCTTCGACAGAAAGATGCGCCCTAAGGAGGAGATTTATTCCACCTTACTTTTGCTGAAAATCTATGGAGGAAGATCCACAAACTAGGAAGCCCTACTTCTCGCAGCTGCATAGTGTCTTCTTCTCAGGTTAGCTCTGATTCCATGTTAGTTTTTCAACATTAAGCTAGCATTATTAGGATCTTTAACTGAGAGAATAACAAGTACAGCAATCAAGCACAAGAGACAATGAACACAATGTTTTTCCTCAGGGAAACCATAAAGGAGAAAACCCCGCAACTTCCTCAGAGATAGAATCAGCACCAAAATAGTAAAAGCCCCAAAACAATAAATGATCTCCCAACATCAATAATCTTCTTCTTGTCTAGCCCCAGTGTCTTCTCCTTCCTCAACTATACGCTACACTTGAGTGTGGATGACTTGTGTGATAAATAGAGACTTCGGTTCTCTATTTATACTAATCCCAACATGACTAAAACCCTACCAGGGCTGACCTCTACTAGGAGAGTCTAATAACCCTAGTGCCCCGGAACTGCGGGGACTTTAACCCTTAGACAATCGAAGGATTACCCACTATGACTTGACATGACTTGTTTACATAATTGATCCTCCTGATCGGAACATCGGGGCATGACAATATGACTCAATTACATTATAGATATATCCTGGAATAAACATCGGGTTATAATACATAAGACACATAAATGAATACATTCCGAAGTTACAAATACATCAACAAAAACTTGACCTCTCCAAAGCTTATGATAAATTGAATTGGCAATTCCTGACAGGTATCCTGAAATCTTTTGGTTTTGCGGAGGAGTGGTCTAATTGGATCATGAATATGGTTTCCTCTATTTTTTTCTCAATCTTGGTTAATGGATCTCCCTCGAGTCCCTTCAATGCGACTCGAGGCATTAGACAGGGGGATCCCCTATCTCCTTTCCTCTTCATAAAAGGGCTTGGAAAGATGCTCAAGAATAGGAGAGCAATGAACATAATCCATGGATTGTCCCTGACAGATGGGATGGACCCTCAGACCCATCAACAGTTTGTGGATGATAAAATGCTGATGGGCCCATCCTCGGTGCACAAAGCTAGGGGAATAAAAGAATGTTTGAATACCTTTATGGAAGCTAGCGGCCTAAAAATTAACAAAGAGAAATCCCAGACCTACTTCTTCAATACCCCCAGGATCACCAAGAGAAATATCCTTAGGATATTGGAGTTTCCAGAAGGCAGCCTCCCCTCTAAGTATCTTGGAGCACCAATGGCATAATCGAATATCAAACAAGTCTCCTGGTAAGAATTGGTGGACAAAATTAACAAAAATCTCAGTCTCTAGACTTTCAGAGCCCCCAATTTCCCGAGCAGGTTAATCTTGGTAAAATCTGTTCTTCAAGCTATGCCCATTTATCTCTTCTCAGTGCCGGCAACCCCGAAATCCATCATTAAGAAAATCAAGAATATTCAGAGGATCTTCCTATGGGGGGGGACAAAAGACAATAGAAAATGGCCTCTGGTGGACTAGAAAACCATTTGCACCCCAAAAGCTGTGGGGGGAATTGGGGCTCAAAGACCCACTTGATAACAACAAAGTTATGAGTGCAAAAATTTGGTGGAGATGGGTGAATTATGAAGATGAACCATGGGCCAAACTGTGGCATCTGAAATATGCACCCCAATGGCCATAACAATCCCTAGTTTGGTTTGGAGAAAACCTACCTGGCTCCAGCATTTGGAAGAATTCCTAGGAAAACAGGGGATTGGTTCAAAAGCATAGCTTCTGGGAAGTTCAGAATGGACAAAATGCAAGATTTGCAAGTGAAGCGCTGAACCAGGAACCAACTATCTCTTGTGGGGAAGATACTCCCTTGTTACGTACCTACCTCCAAAATAATTCCCTAGAAAAGGTGGTTGAGTTCTGGGATAACGATAATGAAGACCAGAAGTTCAAAAGATGGAAGGAAAGAAGTTCGTGGCAAGCTAAAGTACCCGGGGAGGATATCGAAGACTTCTTGTTGGAGCTCTACGACAAAAGGATATCCAATAATGAGGATCCTGATAAGCTGAGATGGGGTTATACAAACTCAGGAAACTTTAATCCAAAAGAAGCCCTAGGACTACTAACCGACACTTAGAACCTTGTACCAGACACCAAATGGACAAAAATATGGACGAGTGGATGGTGGCCCAAAGTCTCTGTCTTCTGTTGGATGGTTATTAAACACCGCATCCTAACCTGGGATAACCTACATATCAGGGGATTCCATGGTCCATCGCGATGTTGCATGTGCAAAGAGAATAACAATTCCATAAACCACTTGTTGGATGAATGTAGAGTGGCTGACTCCTTATGGGAGAAAGGGGTGTCAATATTCAGGAAATACCATAGGCACACGGGGCGACCGGACATCACTATAGCTAACTGGCCCATTAACAGTTTCAAAAACAAAATTTTGAATCGCCTTTGGGAACTCTTGCCAAGTTTCACACTATGGGAAATTTGGAAAACCTGAAACAAACAAACCTTTGAGAACAAAGCTAGAAAACAAGAAGAGATATGGAATTCTATAGAAGCTCACCTGAAAGAAACCATCTCTCTGCAACTATGGACACAGGAGGAATATTCTGCTAAAGAAAATGAGCGAATTATTCTGTATGATCTAGGGATAAGGGAATTACCTCCCAACAACTCGATAGATTGATCTCCTCATGTGCATGTCTCCAGCCTGAACTGCTGGCATGCTCCTCCTATTGGGACTTTCAAGCTCAATGTGGATGGAGTGGCCAAAGGTAACCCAGGTCCCACCGAATTTGGTGGCACTATCAAAAACCCGAAGGGAGATATCATTAGTCTGTTCTGGGGCTCCATAGGAACCAACACAAACAACATGGACGAGCTTGAAAGCTTAATCAATGGCTTGAAATGGGTAATGCAAACAGGTAAAATGCCTCTGGTGGTGGAGGGAGACTCTTAGATCATCATTAACATTGCTCGTAGACTTCAAGCAGGAGCCTCAATGACCTAAGTTTCAAAGAATTGGAGATGGGAGAGTAGGTTAAGCATCCTCAGGAAAATCCTTACAGGAGAGGAAGCCATTCTGATGTCGCACATTAAACAGGAAGGGAATAAGGTGGTAGACGCCACGGTGAACACAGGGGTGGAGAGCAGTCTTTCTTTCCATGCAAAGGAAGAGGAGGATGGCGGAAAAACCCATCAAATCTGGCATCAATGCTCAAAGTTGGCGGAAGATGATGCAATGGGCAGTGGCAACACATACCACATGATGCATGCGAACGACAGCTAGCTCAGGACCTTTGAGGGAAGGCAAACAGAAGGCGTGCCAAAAATAAGGAGAGGGCCCGTGAATGTCTCGTCGATAAACATGACAAGTCGGGAAAGTTTTCGATTGCCAGGTGTGGTACTACAATGCATGTCTTAACAAGCGATTATGCATGCCTTAACACGCAGTAAACCCACAGTAATTCATGCCTTAACACACGGCTCTAGTATGGATCACGTGGAGGCTCCGCAAAGTCGTTTCAAGTTAGGCTTGTGGGATAGGCTTTATAACAGCTGCCAGGGGTGCATTGATGCCAAATCTGTGGGAAGTGAGGAAGGAAGGATGAACAGGTACTGTACTTACCTCTGAATTGGATAGATCGTTATCTATGGCAGAGGTCTGTATCCTTTGGCCCACTGCGAAACCTAAAGTTGCGAATCAGTCGTACACGGTGAGAGATCTGTTCGAGCGTGAAGAGTGGCAGAGAATTATGGCAAGCTTAAGGAAGATTTTGGCCATAGAAGGCCCTATTTATATTCATTTGGAGGAGTCCATGGCCTTATTCAAGGCTTTGTTTATACTTATGCTTTTTCCCACTGGATGCCTGTGTGCCTTCATCATGCCGAGGCTATGGAGGGCCTGAACCAGAGCGAGAGGCCCCAACCGGGGTGTTAGCCTCAGCGATGCTTCCCCTAGTGAAGCGGATGAATCGACGCCCCCTAGAAGAGGAATACCAGCCGCTGGTCCATTCAATTGGGGTGACCAATACATGGCAGAAACACCCACAGCCATTGAGGCGTTCATAGATATCATGGAAATCGATCTCCTTCGGGAGTTTGAGGCAATGATGGGATTCCCACTGGTTCCCAACCCCTTCTCGATGGAGCATATCCTGCTTTCTAGAGATATTCAAGAAAAAATCCAAACTGCCAAGGGCATTCGAGAGGCCATGGAAATAAATCGACGAGGACAACAAGAAAGTGCAGCAGGGTTTAGACTCTTGGAATAGATAGCCCAAAACATGCTATTTAACCCTGCTTCTGAATCCTCCAGCTTGGGGAATACACTAGCGAATTTTCCAGCAAACGCCATGCCGCTCCCCCGGGGGGAGGATCACTCCCATACCCCGTCGAGCGAGGCTGGAAGCTAGTGGGGGGCTCTCTGGAGAGATTCTGGGTCTCTGTGTTTTTCTAAGAAGTTCAGCTCGATGTATGGGTCATGGAGGTATCTTTTTCTTTAGTATGGTTCTCGTCAGTTGTTTGTTAGGCTATCGAAGTTATTATGTAATAGGCCTAAGTTTTGCTTCAGGTAATCTCCTATGGGGAAGCTTCTATTTCAAAGATGTAAGGAACCATTTTTGGTTTTGTCAGAAGGGATAGGAATTTCCAAGCCTGGTCTCATTTTGTTGAAGGTCATGCTCCAATGACCTCATGTATAGCCCTTCTCTGTAACTTTTTTGTATTTTAATAGATATTTCCAACTTACTCATAAAATAAAAAAAATACGCTGAGTCTGATATAATTCTAATAATAGTTAAAATGTGATATAATAGTATGGAAAGTATAAGATAATTAAGTGTATTTTTAATGTTTATAAATAATTATATTTATAGATGTTTATATCATAGAATTTAAGATGGAATAGCATTTAGTGGCACACAAGGGTGATTACAGCTACACACATAGTTATTTTTTATCAATCTTGGAATGTCATAGTTTTGAGGCTACTTTTATAACTTTAGAGTAACAAACTAGAGTTGGTTGAGTGGGTCTAGTTCAATGGGTTGTGTTTTTTTAGTTTTGGAAGTACTAGTAGGAGAAAGAGTGAACATTTTAAGTGTACTTTTACATATTTGAAATATATATTTAAAACTAGTTGATTGGGTTGTGATTTTTTTAGTTGAAAAAGTATATAGGTATAGTACCTGTAAACATATAAGTGTTGAACATATTATTTTTCATCTATGATTAAGAATATTGTTTTTTTCATAGACTTTGTTGAATGTCAGTTTGTCTCATTTCTGAAATAGGTTCAACATTCCATTTTCAGTTCTCATTTGAGTTCATAATCAGTCTTTCATTTTCAATTACACAACATTTCATTGTCTCATGTTTTTTCTTTGTTAGTTTCATTTCTTGGAGTTAGTTCATTTCAGTAGATGTAAAAGATTAGAACTTGGTTTCAAATTCAAGATTAATAGGTTCATTTAGATTTTAAAGATGTATTGGTTTTCAATATTTTAAATTTTGATGATAAAAGTTCAGATAACCTAGTTTCGTATAAGTTTACTTTTCAATTTATAAATTAGTTGCATTATCTTTTTATGGTTGGTTAATATGCCTTAGTTTATGGTATAGTTTGTTGTAGAGGTAGAGTAGCAATACTTTGTTTTCTATTGTAGATTTGCTTGATAGTTGAATTAATTTCCATCCATTTAAGTTATTGTTTTATGCTTAATTATAATTCTGTTTATAAACTCTGAGTTCACAATGATTTTTGTAATGGGTTTCTTTCCTAGGTGCTAATCTATGTCAATTTGTTTATTTTTCTTTTTACCAGCTTTAGGTCATATTAGCTTAGATCATTTTAGGCTTTAGTCATGCACATATAGTGTTTGCATCTCACAAGCTACCTTCTCGGGTTGACAATTAAGTGTTGAATTAGATAGCATATATATTTTCACAAACATGAATGAATCCCGTGATCTTGGGAGACCATTCAAGGTGATCATAAAAATCTCTCCTTCTTCTACCTTCTCTTCAACTGCTTCGAGTTGTTGCTTGAATTGGGAAACCCTTGTGAAGTGTGATTGCATGGTCTATGAATTTTGTATCTTCACATTCTTGAGTTCTTAATGTCATCTTATGTTTTATGTCATTTCCTTCGAATAGCTTCATCAACGCATCGAACACTTCCTTAGGTGTCTTTAAGGATGACACATGAGGGATGAGATGATCCTTAATAGAATCTGCAATGATTCTCTTGGCCTTGAACAAGTTCTTCTTGTGGATAGCCTTATCTTCATCTCCCTCTAGATATGGAACTTCATCACCGATATCCTTGTCCAAATCATTTTCTTCAAGGATCACAGAGATCCTATACTTAGCATGCTCAGAAGTTGTTAGCTCCCCCAAGCTTATCATCAATATGGGTGTGGTGAGACATTTTGAAATGATAACCTCAAATGGAAATAGCATAGATTTAAATATTACCAATTTGAGATGCCCAACCTGGTTCTGGAGCTAACTGACCTAGGGTTCCATAGAGAAATCCTAATTTTCCAAACTTGGAATTCTGTCTAGATAGAAATATGTGCCTCTTTGAGGCGAGTTGTTTAGTGAGGTCCTTTTCCATGTTCTATGAAGGGAAACTCCAAAAATATGATGCCCTCGTTTCTCCCCGCATCAGTGTCTCGGTCGAAAATGAAACTTCTTCAAATTTGAATATGATTCCTCCAAAAGATGTGCCTTTCTATGAAGAGTTAACATAGCCCTCTTTTCCTAATGATATGTGGATAGAATACCTTGAATTATGAAACCCTAGTTTCCCACTACTTCACAATGCCTTCTTTCATAGTAACTCTGATACCATGTTAGAGTTTGTAATTTAATTCAAATTGATTAGGATCTTTAACTGAAAGAATAACAAGCACAACAAGATACCCAAGACACAAATACTTTCCTCGGGGAAACCATAAAGGAGAAAACCCCGCAAACTTCCTCAGAATAGTTATGTCACTAATACAATATCACAATATGGAAAAACCCAAGAATAATAAGTCTTCTGCAACTCTCTATCTTTCTCCTCTAGAACACTTGTCCTCTCTCTCTCCTTATATGAACTTAAGTTTGAGTGAGTGTATGTATTTAGGAGGGAGTGAGCCTCCCTATTTATACACATCAAGTGACTGACTTAAAACCTAATTGGGTTGACCTCCTGACCTAGCAAGTCCGACTTCTCCTACGGAGACTCAAATATACATTTTATTTTATTTATCTTGGGGACTACTGCCTCGACTTACAATAGAGGTTTTTCCTCAATCACCAATCATAATAATGGCATTCCAAAGGGAGGAAAAACATATTTGACAGTGGTACAATAAAATACAATAATAATATACAACATAATATATTTTGAAATTACATTTACAACAACAATAAACCTCGATGCAAAACCCAACCAAATAGGGGATGAAAAAAGGGTTGCAAAAAAAGAAGCATAAGTGGATGCAAAAACGGATGTAAATATGGATGCGAAAGTGGACACAATCATGGATGCCAACGTGGATGCAAAAGTGGATGTAATCATGGACACCAAAGTGCATGAAAACATGGATGCAAAAGGGAGTGCTACAAGAATAGATGTAAATACTAGGCACAAAACTAGGTGCACAACTCGGTGGTAAATCCAGAGAAAAACTAGTCGCAAAACACAGCGCTAAACTTGACGCAAATTGCACTGGGTTTAGCTTCAAATTTAGCAAAAGGATGCAAAAAACGCCTAAAATAACACCTACTTGTGAAATTGCGCCAACTTGGCAAAGGAAATGAAGAACAATACATTAAAAGGGGCTGTAGACACAAAAAAGGAAGAAAAAATGGACTCTAATTACAGTGTTTTTATTGTAGTGATTGTTTAAACATCAATAGTTGGTTTTCTGCGCTTGAAATTTCTCTTTCTTGCACAAAAGAAAAACAAATATGTTACCATATTTGATGTAAAATTTTATTGGATTTTGTAGCACCATGAATGGATAGGTCTTTGCAATCCCTTGGACTCTTATACAAAGACTTTTTGCGGATATATATAACTATGTTTAGGTTTGTATACCATTTGTTAGTTTGAATCTTATTTTAAAAACATTAATAGATATAAATTTTTATTTCATGGTGAAGCGAGGTACAAAAATTTCACATAAAAACAACAATATGTCAGAGGGCACAATTACAATTGATTTTGTAATGATGATGTATCAAATAAATAGTCAATAAACTTAGTTAAGGTACACATCGAGAGTCTAATAACATGCAATTAAAATGCTTAAACTTTTTAATTTTCTAAAACAATAGACTATGCTACTAACATCTTTTGTTTTAAGATTTATACCCTTACCCCTAGCATTTCTATATAATAATTTATATAGTTAAATACAAGGGATAAATGCAAGAATGATAATACCATCCCTATCTTGGGAGCCAGACCATTGGCTGCAATGTTAGCCTCCATTTAGTTAGTTTATCCACTTGACGAGAAATTCACTTATATTATTATAAAATGTAGTGTGATGAGTGAATCTTAGAATACTAACTATTAAGAGAACTTTAATGAATTTGAAATGAACTTTAAACGATATTCTGAAGTTTGCCAAGAGCTGCATTTAAAATTAATAATTTATTCAAAATAAATTTTGTAAACTTTTCGATTGCTTCATTTTCAAGAAATGTTTTGTATAATTAAGAATAATTTTAAAATATGTATACTATTTATTAATAGTCAAGTATTGGGTTGTTAAAAACAAAAAATTAATATATATTTATTGACATGTTTGTACTTGTGCACACATTAATACACATCAATAATTTGAGTTAGGATAACTCGAAATAGATATCTACATTAATAATTTATAATGTTATTGAATTAAATGGTGCTTTTTACATGGAATATTTTGAGGAAATAAGTTTTAATGGAATCTTGCTCTGATACCCAAAAAAGATAAGCCCTCAACCTTCGCTGACTTTAGACCTATCTCTTTGTGCAATCTCTTGTACAAATTGATCTCTAAAGTTATTGCGGTTAGAATTAAACCCTTCCTAGACTCTGGTATTCCATAGGAACAATTTGGGTTCCTAAAAAATCGTCAAATCGTGGAGCCTATTGGAATTGTTCAGGAAACCCTCCACTCTGTTAAAACAAAGAACCTCTGTGCTTTCATCCTCAAACTTGACTTGATAAAAGCCTTCGACCGTGTCAACTGGACCTTCATCCGTCTCATTCTGATCCAGATAGGGGCTCCCCTCCACACTATTAACTGGATACTAGGCTACTTCTCCTCAGCTACCTTTGTTGTATTGATCAACGGTACCCCATCTAATTTTTTCCCGGCTTCTCGGGGCATCCGACAAGGATGCCCTCTATCTCCTTTGCTCTTCATCCTGGTCATAGAAGGTCTCAACCTATTAATTTTCGATGATCGAAATCATGGACTTATTCGTGGTATCCAGATTTCTCCCTCTCTTGCTCTGACCCATCTTCTTTTCGTGGATGATGTGATTCTTATGGGTACAGGTACTCTTCGGGAATGGGCAGCTTTTGATGTCATTCTTGAAACTTTCTGCAAAGCTTCTAGAATGTGTATCAGTCTAGAAAAGTCTTGTTTCCTCTATAATAATATTGAAGCATCGAACTTCTTGGACATTTCCAGGATCCTCCCGTATCAAAAGTTACCAATTCTTACTGACTTCAAGTATCTTGGTTTTTTCATTAAACCCCTTGGTTATAGAACCAGGGATTGGAACTGGTTGGTACAAAAATATGAGAAAAAAATCAATCTTTGGACCCATAAGATGCTCTCTCTGGGTGGTCGACCGATTCTTGTTCAGTCTGTCCTCTCTAGTATCCCGGTATACTGGCTGGGACTCGCTCCTATTTCGATTACTATCTTGCACAAGCTTAGGAGCATTACCTTTGCTTTCTTATGGGGATGTTCGAAAAATAAACGCAGATTTCACTTGGCTAGCTAGTTGGATCTCTCTTGGCCAAAAACATATGAGGGATGGGGGATAAAAAATCTCCATTGGTTCAGTATTTCCCTTTGCCTCAAAAATATCTGGAAGGTACTCTTCAATGACAGTTTGTGGCATCAAGTCCTCTCTTCTAAATACTTGAAGCAGCTCTCTGTGGTATCATGGCTGAGGGAAAAAAAATTCAGCACTCGTGGTGTTTCTGCTATCTGGAGGGGGTTTATACAGACTATTCCCTGGCTGGGGTGCCAACTTGCATGGCAGGTAGGAAATGGTGCTGATATTTGGATTGGTATCGACCCAGTGATTGGTATCTCTTCCTCATTCCTCCTACCGGAAGGTCTAATATCTTATTTAGAAGACCCGAACATTAAAACTCTCGCCCAGGCACACAACACTTTACCAGAATCCCTACAATACTGGTATTCGGCTCAGGAGTTATACTTGGATGGAGAATGGAAAGAGGCTTGGAACACATATACTAGAAATCTGGTACTCAATGGTATTCGTCTTACAACTCAACCTGACTCACTGGTTTGGGAATACAACAAAAAAGATGGTACCATCTCTGTTGATAAAGTATATGACTGTATTGTAAAATCTTTCACTTCGGTTATGGGCAACCAAGTGCGCAATACTTTATGGTCAAGTACTCTTCCGCGCAAAATTGGATGTTTTGTATGGTTGGTATTAAGAAATAAAGTCCTTGCCTGGGATAATTTACAAAAAAGGGGAATGTCTGGCATAGGTATTTGTTCTGTGTGCTTCTCAAACGAGGAGTCTATCATTCACCTTTTCTCCCGATTCACGGTTTGGAAGAGTGTTCTTGATCTTATTTGTAATCAATTCCAGCTGAATATTCCTCCTTGCGGGGACTCTATTGTTGTTTTTATGGATTATTGGGCTGCTACTTACCCACGACACTTGGCCCTTTTCTATATCCCACACGATATGATGTGGGTTTTCTGGAAAGATCGGAACTCTGCTATTTTTTATGGGAAAAAGAAGACTGTCCTCGGCATTTTTCATCAGATTTTATACTTTGCTCAGTTGAATTCCCCTCAGCTTGTCACAAAGGCCTATCACAAAAAAGTTAGACAGATTGGTCTTCCTCCTTGCTTGACTTACCCTTATGGTTTTTTTGATGGTGCTTCTACATCTTCTGCAGCAGGGGTCGGATACAGCTTGTACTTAAATGAGGCACACCATTTGGATTTTGCGCTGGGGGTTGGATATGGCTCCAATACAAAAGCAGAATTACTTGGCTTGTGGGCTCTTCTGCTCTCCTCCCAGATGATGGGGATCCCCTTATCCCACATATTCGGTGACTCACAGGTCATCATCAATTGGGCTAAGGGATCCACTGTTCTCTCCCCACCGGAACTTCTACACTGGTGTAGGGAATCTCAAAAGCTTATTTCTAGCTTTCAGGATCTTTCTTTCAGCCACATCTACCGTGAACACAATAGGATTGCAGACCGTCTATCTAAAACTGCCCTCTCACTTTCTCCGGGATTTGGTTGTTATTCTGAATTTTTGTATGACCATTTGGTCTCATATGACACCTTTCAACTCATTTAAGTCATACTATGAGGAGATTACTCCTCAATTGGATTCTTTCTCTGCTGTTCTTTGAGTGGCAGCTTTTAGATTGTTGTTCTGATCCCTTTGGTTCACGGTAGATGGGTTTGATTGAGATCTATCCCCTATATGATGAGACAGATTACTGATGGGAATATATACTCTATTGCATGCCTTTCCCCCCTGCTGCGTCTGGATGTGATTTTCTCCTAATGAGCTGTAGTCTCTCTGTGATGTAACCCTTTTAGGGTTGGTGCTATTAATGCCTTTTGATTCTTAATAAGAATAACAAGGACAGGATTTTTCTTCCTGAAAAAAAAAGTTTTAATGTAAATTAAAACCTATAATGTAATTGAATTAAATGGTTCTTTTTACAAGAGCGTCGCATGGAATCCTTTGAGCAAATATGTGTATAGAACATAATTTGAAGGTAAATGCTCTTTTTAAAGATGTAGAAAGGTGACTCGTTTATCCACCGAAATGGAGAAGTTAAACAAAGATAGTTGTGACATAAACTCAAGTTGTCACAATTGTTTGATCACAGTTCTCTTTTGGGTCTTTGGGTTTGTTTACTGTAGCATCAAGAATAGTTGTAGTTTTATTTTAGTGACACATAATATGCAATTTTGAGTTTTGCTTAAGATGATAAAATTTAGTATGTTGGTTTTTTTTAAATTATGAGTGAAAATTTTGTTTTGTAGTGTTTGAATGTAGCTTAAAGATACACTTACTATGAAGATTGAATGTTTTTTGTTCGAAAACAACTTTAAGTTTTTACTATTGACATCATCACAAAATATAACCATAATTAAAAAAAAAATCATAAGTTGTTATTGTTCTAGTAGTTATTTGTCTCCAGTCTATTATCCTTACGCTAGTTATTTATGTCTTCCACATCATTACAGAGCCTAACACAGTGGGGAGAGACCCTTATATATCAAGGCATAGCCATCCGAGGATTTGACCCCAAGACCTTATGCTTACAACTCACTACTCACAATTCTCAACCTCTTAAGCTAACACGGGACGAATACATGTATCCCATATATAAACTAATTATATATTGAAATAATTTTTTATTTATTTATGATAAGAGGTTACAATTTACATAACCATCATTTAATAATCATATGGAATAATATGAATAATATATATTTTTATCTATGATAAGACGCTACATTTTAGATATGATAGCATTCAATAGTCATATGGAAATATAATTCTTATGAAATATCATGAGTGGCATATATCAGAGTACCCAAAAAGAGGATTTACAATATGAGGGTGAGCAATATGTATCCCACTATGCAACATTTAATGTTGCGGTAGGTGCATTGATGTTTGTTAGATCTCTAGATACTTCAGATCTAATAGACAACAATGCACTCGATATGGCGAACAATATGCACCCTGGTATGCAGCATTTAATTCTGCAACGGGTGCATTGTTGCATGTTAGATCTCAAGTTGCTTGAGATCCAATCGACAATAATCCACCCACTACAACATTAAATGCTCAATAACAGGTTGCATATTGCTTTTCCAATCTAAATAGAAACATTATCTTTATGAAGTATAAAAAATAACATATATGAATTGAAAAAAATACAAAAAATATGGTACAATATTAAAATCATTGTCCTTTATGTGAACTTCCAAAAGGCATTAAAATCATTGTCCTTTATGTGAACTTCCAAAAGGCCCACGAGAACTAATTGGAATTTAATATTCTAATTCATTCCTATATGGTTTTCAAAACAAAATGAGGTGATTCAATCTTAGAATCATTTTCATTCCTCTTGATTTAGCTCTTGAGAACTACCTCTTGCATGAGAAACATTCTTATTCACTTCTTTTTTAGAAGTGTTAAATTTAATAAAAGCATAAAATCTTCAAACTTATATGAATTCAATGAAAAATAAAAATTGTATAAGAGAGAAGAATTAGAAGAATTTAATAGCGTCTAATTCATAAAAAAAAATTACACACATAAAAAAACTTTAGAAACCTTAGAATGAGGTCTGGCATATATTTTAAAAATATTTTAAAACATAATGATGTAAAAGGTATTACATAATAAGCATCATGGATATTAGCCTTTTTAATCATAGTTCATAGCCACCAGAGGTGGAATTTTACTGGCATATTTTTTCCTTTAAATACAGGTAAAATTTGGCTAAAACCGTTTTGTTAAACGGTTGAAGCTTTTGCTAAAAAGTCATTTTCACTATTTAATTTTCTATAAAAATGTCATTATGTCCCTCCCAGGACTCCGGTTGAATTAAATGTCATAGTAATATAAGATTTGGTAAGAGTGCATTGAATTAAATGTCATTGAATTTGGTAATCCAGATTCAAACTTAAGTAAATAGTCAGAACTGCAGATTGAGAGAATATGTTCTTGCACAGTTTAACAATACTTATTATTTGTCACGTGAACAAAGGGGCAAGACAGAATTTAATTAAATTTTAGTCCATATTAAAGCAATGTTAGATTGCCATTGTATCTGGTTAGTACTAAAATTTTAAATTTCACTTCAAAAGAGATAGTCGAGGACCATGCGCATATGATAGACGGTGAGAAACATAGATTCATTTTAAATTTGGATGGTCAAGCCCAAAGAGGTATATAGTTTTTTACTTATTAAATTTTTTTAGTATATTTTTTAATAAATTTAATTTCACTATATATTTTAAAAAATCAAATTTCATATAATATATATACACATATACATATAAACATTTTTGTATTTATTTAATTATTCTGAATACAAAAATTAAAACATTGTAATGAAGCTTATGGCAATTCACTTCAAGCTCTGCATTTAAGAGTAAAAAGACCAAGGAGAAATAGCCTAAAATGAAACATTGAAGTTCAAGCTCTCCATTTTCCAGTAAAATGCCCCCCAAAAATAGAGTGAAAATGATGTTGAGATGATAAGGTATCAAACATCATAATTTGGAACAGATTTTGGAAACTCCAAAAGGTGGACAACTATTTGGAGTACATTCGTTGAAAAATTAATCATAAAAATCTATGACAAGCAGCACTCTGCAATTTTTTAAGTTTTACTTAAATTCTGTAATAAAAAATTATTAATAGAAAGAGTTCTATCCTCATGGTTGAAGGATAGGGCTTTTAATAAAACTTTTTATGACTAGAAAAGTTTTGTGACTGTAAAGATAAAAGCTCAAAACATAAAAAAAAATTAATTTAAAGAGTAAAAATGAAATGAAATTCCAACCCTAATAGCCAACAATGTCCATTATACCTATAGTTACGAGCTTCTAAGTTTTGACATAAGAAAGAACTATTGTGAAACACAACAACTCATGGCGTCATGTAAGCTTTTCCATTAATGCAATTTGTTCTAAAATAGTGTAAATTTTTCATTACCATTTTTTAATTATATGGATTTCTTTATGTATTTAGGTGGATGTTTTGATGACATAGGAATTAAATTAATTTTTCTTTAAATTCGGTGAAGATTATATTTTTTTAATTATATATATATATATTTTTAATGTATTTTAGGTTGAATTAAGTGAAGCTTATCATTTTTTTAATAATATATATTTATTTATGTATTTTAGGTTGGTGTTTTATTGATATAAGAATTAGATATTTTTTTAAGTTAAAATTGAATTTTTTGGTTTTTTTTCTTAAATTGTTGGAATTGCAATATATATTTTTGGAATTATATTAGTACAATCACAAGTACAAAAATGTCCATAAATACAACTAACTAAGTTTTTGTAAAAATAACTAGTTGTTAAATAAAAGCTAAAATATATATTTTTATATCTATTACTCATACTAGATTGTCTAGTCGTTAAATAAAAGCTAAAATATATATTTTTATATCTATTACTCATACTAGATTGTGAGAGTTAATATAAGCACAAAATAAATACTACTTGACAAACAAACAAAAAATAAAAACTCATATGAAAAAACAAAAACAAATTACCACTCTTTTCTTTAACTACCCTTTAACTAGGTTGATATATGTTTTTATTTTAGATTTGGGGTGGACTATTGCCTATGTTTTTTCATCTATGAGGATGAGACAAGTTAGGTGATGAATTGACAACTAGTAGCAATGCAAGAATAACCAATAGTTCATGGGAGATAACTAGAAGAATGTGAGATAAAAAGAAAAAGAATATAAAAAATAACCAATACTTGATAAATGGATAACATGAAGAATGTGGATGACTAATGAAATAATACTTCCAAATTGTCTTCCATTCCATAATTATCTCTCAAACATCACTTAAACATAACATGATACAACCACTATGAACTAGCTACAAACTATGTGGGTGTGTTAGTTTAAATCTTAATCTAGATGCATTTAAACATAACATGATACAACCACTATGAAATGAATCCCTATTATATACTTACTCAGACTTAGATTATCTTATTGATCCGACTCAATCAAATCCAAAATCTAATATAATATCTAAATGCTTATTAACATAATTATCAAGCACCATAAAAAAAAATAAAAATAAAAATAAATCCATTTCTAATAAAAATAATACAATTTAAATAATTTAAATTTAAATTCACAAAAATACCAATTAAAATTAAAAAAACAACCTAACCTTCACGGTCTGTGAACTATTAACTTACTCGCTTTTCTTTGACGTTGATGTTTTTAGAGCTGTATTTCACTTACCTGCATTGTGGCTGCACAATCAGTGCGCCGTCACAACTTTGAATCGTTTGGACTGAATCGTTTGCACAAGTAGCTGTTTAAGCTTACACCTTTAGCATGAAATTTATGGAGATTATTGTTGGAAAAAAAGTGGATTGCCTTGCAATTCAGGTATTGTGGTTAGTATATTTTGGTTATTGATATCAAATTTTGGCCATTAAAAAAATTTAAAAATGTAGTTAATTGGTATTAATGATAATGAACAAATAAGATATATTATAGATATCAATGAATGATATCACATGAGAAGTTGGAAAAATGAAGTAAAGAAACTCGTAATAATTTGCTTTTGTTTTTCATTTTAGTTTT
>LPNX010353371.1:812516-826098 GCA_001517045.1 Pseudotsuga menziesii | reverse complement strand
CACACATTAATATATATATATATATATATATATATATATATATATATAGAGCCATATACATATACATATCAATGTATCTGTATACATTGCCCCCCCCCATATATATAATAGCATACATATATATATAATTTCATAGCATTTGATCTAGTTTATTTAAAATTGTTGCACACATATCCTTTAATATAAGTAAGTTATGAGTCTCATAGAAAAACGATGGGTTTAAAATAAAGATGTTACTTCTTTTTAGTGGTGAGTCTAACAACGAGTCTTTGGACCAGTCAATTTACTTATCACGATTTCGACGATGAGAGAGGTAGTTGAGAGATCTTGTTTTCTAGAAAACAAAATCACCATAGTTAACAGGTTTCCAAAAGGTTGAGGATTTCGGTTAAGAATCTTGTTTCTGACGGTTTTAGCACAAACATAGTTAATCATCAAAATACATAACAACTATTCGATAACTGAAGTAAGGAAAGTCCAGTGAAAAATTCTAAATGAGATTTGTCAGTTTCAGGAAGTCCCATTTGAGAGGAATATGTCTCATCATACTTTATGTGATTTACTAACTATAACATCGAAATTTCAGTAGGGAGTTGCCAACTAAGATAAATATTTTAGAATTTCGCAAAAACCATCTACAATAAACAGAGGAAGAAAAGGAGTACAATATTTGAATGATAATAAAACAAAGGTTAAACACGAAAATGATTTATGGTGGTTAATATTGGATCACATAGCGATCATCGAAAGTACTAAAATTATGAAGATTGAGACATTTGTGAAGCGAATGCATCAGAACATTCATTTCTAAGAACACTAGTGATCTGTGTCACAGGTATAAACACATTTATTTTTCTATTTACATAAAATATGTCCCAGGTAGCCACATAATTTTCATAGCCATATATCAATTTCAAGGGAAACATCTAATATTTTTAGATTTGACTTCTAGATCTTTATAGATCCACAACATCCAACTAAAAAATTTGAGATGTTAATCCCATGCATTGATCACTAACATTATCTATGTTACCTTTACACCTTAAAGAAAATTTTTGACCTTTCAAGGCCTCCACAGTTACAATATTGATTTCCTAACGATATTATTAAGCTATGAGTGACGTGAGACAATACCTGAGATGACGCACATTTAGGAGGAAAATGACGACCCAATAGTGAGTTGGGATATGTCTAAAATTATTTAAATACTAATACATTTTAAGAAAAAAAACAAACTTCAACTTGATACAAAAGAACCGTAATAACCCTCCACTTAGTTTCAATAAAATCTATACGAAAAATCATTATTTTTGTATAAAGAAACCATAGAATATTTTTTTTTAAATAGATTTAGAGTAAAAGAAATTAAATCATAAACTCGATTCTATGATTTTAGTTAAAAACCTAGTTATAATATATAATAATCCCCAAACTCTCTATTTTTGTTTTAGATATATTAACATAAAAGAATTCGATACATTATTAATCTATATTCGATGACTAGTGTAATCTCATTTCAAATAAGTTCAAACAACGACGATTGTATGCATCACTCTGTACAATCTAGTCCATAAATTTAGAGAAACTTACTTGAAAAATAATGTTGAAAATAACTACTTGGAGAATCATCTCCTCCCAACAATAGAAGAGAGTAGCACCACCACTAACTCAACTCCACCCCGAGATGGATCAACACCATGCACACTAGAACAACAAGCAAAGGAGTCCGTGTGGCACTCCCTCCCCAAGTCTGTAACAAGCTCAATGATGGACTTGTGAAAAAATAGAAACACTCAACACATGAACTTGCAACACAATTTCTCCATACACAACACAACGTCCTATGCTATCCTAGTGCACCTATATAAATAGATTTTCCCAAGGTCTTGTAGCATCCTCAATCAAAACTCAATCAATCCTTAAATGGCTATGATTTATGATCATGCTTAGTTGTTAAGATTAAGATTGGATTTGATTGGTAAATGTTACTTCCTTTCTTTACACATGTTCTTGAGTCTCATGGTGGTGTTCCCTCATTTAACTCAATTATCCAGGTCTCCTTTTCCTTTTTTTATTAATAAAAAAAAATGTTGTCCAAAGTAGGTCTCGCATCTTGTGTGAGTTATTTTTTAGTTTTCAAATAACTCTTACATAAAAATAAGTATTTTTTTTAAATACTTTAACAAACTTAAATCATAAATAAAATAATAATGTCATGGGGGTATCACATCTCTCCCCCTCCCCCCTTATTGTTAACACTAGTCTGGATGCTATTTTATTTTGAGCTCTCTTGCTCATTCATGAACACAGAGGGATATGTGTAATGTCCCCAAAAACTGAAAACAATTTTTGTTTATTAGGCTAGTAAAAACTACCTATGCTCGACATTATTGAATTTGTGGAATATAACGTATACTAAATGTACCTCTTTGGTTGTAAGTTGTTCTTACATTCTATCATCTTACTTTCAGCTATGATAGGATATGATTATTAACATATTCTCATGGTTATACATTGTTGTGTATGTGTTAATTACTTGGCTATATACTTTGTTCATTGTTGCATATGTTTACTTGTTATTTAATTGGTTCTAACTTAACTTTGTTCTTGGAACTAAATTTTTTGGAGTGGCAGGACTAGTTCTCCCATGTGACTGTCTGAGATGTAGAGTGTCTACTTGTCTAATAGGCTTAGTTAGTTTTGTTTGAACTAAGGCACCTCTTTCGTTCTATGCATATTATACTTAGTGACAAAGACTTGTTTAAGGAGTGCTGAACATTTTGATCATTAAAACACCTACTAGTTTTTTTTATTGTTTCTTACAAACTCAGCTTGATAATGAGGTAATTACTATGTTTATCATTTATATACCTAGATAGATTATCTATGTGATGCCTACTATTCATTTTTTAATTACGGATCCACTATTCCTATCTTAATCTATTTGTAATTCATATTTATTGTATTAAAATTATTAATACATATTTTATTTATTCTTAGCAGGTTATAAACTTTGGCTAAAAGAACAAATCTATGTTTTATACATAACAATAATACCATGGCATATTTCATATTCCATGGTTCTAAGCTTAATGGTTAGGGAAATGGAATGGAGAATTTAAGGCTTAAGCCTAGTGTATATGTTGTATAAAATATTATACCGTGTAATAAGCTTTGGGGTGGCGAATTATATCATATGATTTGAACGTTACACAATGGGGCTTAAGTATTTGCATGGGAAGTTCACCATCGATATTGAATCAATTTCAAACTATAGAGATGTGGGATTTTGGTTGATAGTGGACATGAGGATGGTGCCATTAATGTGTCTTGGGGTTTGGGGAAGCCCAAGTTTAGGGCTTGTCTCCATGAAAGACTTGGTCATTTTTCTTGGCTTGTTGTTTGTTTGGTATTGGCTCTGCACAGTGGATGAAGGCAACTTCCATATTGACAGAGGTAAGGCTTCGTTGGGTTCTAGTAGCATTGTTGTTATTTCATAGCTTGGCCACGATTGCAACATGTTTCATTTGGCTTACTGCTAGTGGTTGCAAGTGACAGGGTTAGAAAGGAGCAGCATGGCTCAAAGCTTTGCAGCCAGTTCATGGGTGATACCATAATAGCCACGGTAATCCTGTTACACAAGCTTACCCTTGTAACCTCTCGGCTTTATGGGTGGGTCTGAGTTGCATCACGCTGTTGGTTGGGGTTTTACTATGGGGTTTCGATTTTCCTTCGGTCCTGGGTTTTGCAAATATTTGGGTTTGTAAAATAATGCTGCTATAGCAACAAAGGGGGCCTTGGGATTTTTAACAAACTCTGTGTTGTTTTTATGTAAATCATGTTTTGATTTGAGACTTACAGCCTGGGAAACACCATTTCTTGCAATGGTGCCATGTCCCTTCGCACGACTGTGTATATTAAGTTAATGTGATAAATCATCGAGTTTTGAATACATACTTCCTTTATTGTTTTGGAAATGGTTAATAAACTAGACTATGTATATAAATCTATGCTGCGATATTTGTTTATTAAGCTTGTGTTGTATGTGGAATTCTCCTTCACGATTAGTATGTGTATTGTTACCTCAATTATTTGTTATTAGTTGTATGAATGGAAAAATAGTGACAACGAATGGCTTGGGGCCATGCCGTGAATGGCATGAGAGATCTTCCATGGCAGTTGCAATAGCGTAGAGGATTTAGGATTTAGGATTTGGTTTTTAATGTGTAAAGTGGAAATATAGTTACACCATGGGTGTAAACCCTTTCTTGACAGGGTTGTTGTAGCTTTCGTTATTGATCGCGATTAGATAATTAGTGGTTTAATTTCGATGATCATGGCCATGGAATACATCATATTTATTTGTAAAGTTCCTACGACCTCTGTGTTAAAAGATTAGTTAAAATACAACCCGCATACAAATTGTGTATAGCATGGATTGTATAACAATTTTGGGTTTTGGCTTACACCCTGTGTGTAGATAATACACCATGGCTTTATGAAATATTTAAAACCCATTAGAATTTGATCCTGGGTTGTCTAGTATAATGAGGTTTAATATTTTCATTGTTGTAATTGGGGAAAAAAGAAAGGGTCCAAAGGATTTGACTCGATGACCTCGTTGTACTTACTTGGTTATTTATTTTGATTTTTGTAATTTTACTTGTTTAATGTTTATGTAATGGTTTTGAGTAATATTAGACAAGAGTTATTTGATTTATGGCATGCGATTATGACATTGTTTATTTAAATATTTACAAGGTCATGAATTTGAGTAGGAAAATAGATACGATCTTAGACCGATGAAAGGTCGCGATACTTACTCTATTTATCTGCTTATGATGATGTTAGTTTAATGGAAATGATTTAGTAGTTAGTGTGTATTTAAATATGTAGACCTTGAAAGGTCGTTATTGGTTTATTTATCTTAGATTTAATGTGGAATATTTGTCGTCTGTACTTGATGTAAATATTGTACTTTGTAGATTGGGTTTATGATTCTATTTTATATATGTTGACTTATATATTTATATATATGGTAGTTTAGTTGTAGATAATACCTTACATTAACTAGGTTGTAAGCTTATATATATATATATATATATATATATATATATATATATATAACTTACTTCTAAACTAGTCTATTTAAATCTAAAACATGCCTCTGCTGAAAAATGGAATATGTCAATAGAGTTATAAATGCTAAAAGAATAGATAGGTAAAAGATATGAAATAAAACCTAGTCTGTAATTAACACAATTTCAACAGTAAATATAATATAGGAATTTGAATAAGCTAAGGTGCAAACCCTTGATAAACATCTATACAGGAATTAAATTGCAGAAGTAATCTAAAGAAATAAACCATAAATAAATCTAATATAAGAAGTAAAGTACAACCTGGGGTTATAATTTAGAATGTAAACCCTAGAATATCTAAACAGAAATCAAACATATAGGGCTAGAACATGTGATGTGAATCCTTACCTAAATCAGCTAGCATTTATTCTAGAAAAATAGAATAGGAAGCCTAGGATATCATATATGTAATCTGAAGCTTCTTTAATGGTTGAACCTGCACACTAAAATAACCAACATTAACAATTCATAGGCATATATGACCTCTATATTAGATGACAAATTCACTTGGGAACTACCACGTTCCACCCAACCATGACCTGAAATCATTCCTGGTTTCAATCCGGATCCCCCCAAGCCAGATTCCAACATGCAAGTATCTTAGAGATCCTAAGGTAGGGTTTCCAATCTACTATATCATGTCTAGATCATATCTCCTTTTTCCTTGCACGAAAATTGTTCTCCAAGAATTCACTTGAGAATAAAATCAGGCAGAATAATGACTCCCAAAAGATAGATCAGAACCCCAAGCCTTTCCTTGGCTTGAGACTTTATAGACAAAGTTTTCAGTCAAATGGACAGTTAAATCAAGAAACCTTGTTTTCTTGATTTAACCCTTCTTAATTAATTTGGGGTAATTTTTAATACTTTAACTTAGTAGCTTTCAACTAGTTTCTAATTAGACTTTGTAGGTATTGTAATATTTATTATCTTTTAATAATAAATAATATTGGATGGAGATTTTCTTTCTTTCTTTCATCATTAATATTATTACTATATTTATTATTTATACATACCATGTATAAAATACATAATAATATAACATTTGTTAACATTTGTCTTTGGGAATCATATACCATGATCCCTAGACTTAATGACACTTCTTCGTTAAGGTCAAAAAGGTATATGGTTAGGTCTACTAGGCTAGGAAACTCTAAAGATCCTTGCTTGTTGGATTCCCTTGTAAAACATTGTAGTTTTTCAGTACTTGATGAAAATACAGAAATTTAAAATTTCATTTAATCACTTAAAAGTAAGTATGGTGAGATAAATATTTTTCTCGAGTCGTTTTCACTAGAAAGTTATTAAATTCTTTTTAGTAACCCCTAGTGCTTACCAAATCCCATACTCAATGCTTAAACATGGAGTTACAAACTTACTACAATTCCAGAGCTCTTTGCTCAACACTAATGCTAGGATGTACTTGTATGATACACGTAGGGATACAATGGCCAAGTATATGATGCTTCAGAGCTTATGCTCAACATCAACATGGAAGGATCCAGGGCTTATGCCCAACACTTACAATTATCTTTTCATGTGTTCCAGAGCTTCTCGCTCAACTCAAATGTAAGTACTCATGTGCTTCTGAGCTTATTTCTCAACACAAAATATTAATTACCCATGTACTTTAGAGCTCCTTGCTAAACACAAAACATCTCATTAATCATGTGCTTCAGGGTCCACATACAACACAAACAAGCATATATATATCATCAATAATTGGCTTACACCCAATATATCAAACAAATCATCATGTTCATATGCAATGGGGTCTTCGACCCAATATATCAAAATAAAATATCAAGATAACATCATAATCATAGGCTCATGCCTATAAGTGTTACGTCCAAAATTTGGGATATTACAATATGACTCTTCCATTTTAATCTCCATTTACCATGTTTCCTCCTCCTGGATGAAGTGCTTCCATTGCACTTTTATTTTAATGATGGCTCTATTTTGTAGCATGTGTTCCTTCTTGTTGAGGGTGGAAAAAGGTTTGGTCTTGAACTCACCCTCTACTTCTACTTGAATCATATTCTAATCAATTAAGTGTGTAGCATCATGCACATATTTTTTTAACAAAGAAACATGAAATACGTCATCTAATTTCATAATAAGGGTAAATGCAAGTTGATATATTACCAACCCAATCCTTGCTAACACTCAAAAGGCCCACAATACATGGCCTCCAACTTGGAGCATCTTCCCAATCTAACGGTACTCTTCCTATGTTTTACCTCTAGATACACATGATATCCAATGTTGAACTCTCTTGGAGTTATTTTTAAATCCACATACTATTTTTCCGATCTTGAGCAACTTTTAAGTTTTGTTTCACTTCCTTCACCATTTGTTTAGTCTTTTTTATCATCTCAGGTGCTAGAACAATCATATCAATAGGGTTATTCCATGACACAGGTATGTAGAATTTCTAACCATGCAATAATTCAAATGCACTCATTTTTAATGAAGCTTGATATCAATTATTATAATCAAATTTACTATAAGAAAATGGTCATCACATTTACCATGTTTATTCATAACATATATTCATAACATGTCTTCTAGCATTTGGTTAGTTCTTTCAATTTTCCATCTATTTGAGGATAATAAGTAGTAATGAAATCCATCTTAGTGTTTAGACTTTTAAGCAAAGACTTCCAAAAGTTAATTGTAAATTTTGCATCTCTATCATAAATTACAACATTGGGAATACCATGTAAATGGAAAATCTCTTTCATAAAAAATATCAGCTATGTTAATTGCTTTAAAGGTAGATTTCATAGGTATGAAGTGTATAGATTTACATAATTTATAAACAACTACCATTATGAAATAATGTTTCTTGTTTTTTTGGGTAGACCCATTATAAATTCCATGCTTATTATTCCACATTTCCATTTTTGAATAAGAAAGGGTTCTAGTAACCTAGGACGATGTTGTTGTTATGTTTTTACTTGTTCACATTCAACACATCTAGCTAGGTAATTTGCAACATCATTCTTCATGTTAAGACAATAATATATTTTTCTTAACTTAGTTATTATCCTATCATATCCCAGATGTATGAAATAGGATTTCTTATGTAACTCATTGAAAATTAATTGTTTAACTTCTTCAGAATTCGGTATATATAATTGATTCTAATATACTAGCAATTCTTCTCAACTTATAGAACAAACTAAGGAATTATTTCCATTAACAACCCTTTCCAATTGTTCTTTACCTTTCAAGAATTCTTTATCATTTTTAGTTTCTTCTTTAATTAAATATTCATGATTTTCTTTATAATTGCTAAAAGCAACTCAACATTGTAGAATGGAATTCCTACTCAAGGAATATTACAGTTTGTTCTCTATTCCTTTAATGTGTTTAATTTGAAAATCATACTCGCTCAAGAAGGCTAACCACATTGCTTGAAGATTTTTTTTTATTATCAAATAAGTATCTTAAGCTTACGTTATCAAACATTAAAGTGAATTTTATTCCTATTAATTAATGTCTCCACATTCTTAATCCATGTACTGAAGAAGTTAGTTCTAAGTCATGGGTTGCATAGTTCTACTCATGTTGTTTAAGTTTTCTTGACTCTTAGCTTATTACATAAACATCTTGTAGTAACAAACCACATAATCCATTTAAGAAAGCATATGTACATACAACAAAGTACTTTTACGAATGTGTTATTCTTAGAATAAGCACAGTGATGAGCAAGTGTTTGAGTTTTTCAAAGCTTTCTTGACATTTATTAGACCATATGAATTTAGTTTCTTTATTTGAAGTGAAGTTATTGGGTAATAAATTCTAGAGAACCCATCAATAAACCTACAATAATAACTTATGATTCCCATAAAGAATCGAATCCTGGTTACATCTTTAGGAACCGGCCAATCAATGATTGCCTTTATTTTATCTTGGTCCTCCAGAATGTCTTCCTTACATATTACATGACCTAGGTTTTTTTTTCATGATAGAAATTACATTTACTAAAATTTGCCTAAATTTTATGTCCTCTTAAGGTTTGTGGGACCAACTTCAAATGCTCTTCATATTCTTGTTCATTTTTAAAGTATAATAATATGTCATCAATAAATATTATTACAAACTTATCTAAGTATTTGTGGAGAATATTTTTCATTAAACACATGAATGTGGCTAGGGAATTCGTCAATCCAAATGGTACAACCTAGAACTCATAATGTCTATACTGAGTTCTAAATTTTGTTTTATGAATACCCTTATATTTTATCCATACTTGATGGTACCCAGACCTTAAGTCAATTTTGGAGAATATCATCGCTCCTTGTACTTTATCAAACAGGTCATCGATGTGAGAGGGAGGGAATCTATTTTTAATTATCATATTATTTAATCATTTGTAATGAATACAAAGTATTAGTGTGTCGTCATTCTTTTTAATGAAGAAAACACATGCTCCCTGTAATATCCTGAATTTTGGACCTACCATTTATAGGCATGAGCCTATTAATCATGATGAGTATATTGATGTTTTATTTTTGGGTCAAATACCCCAGTGCATATGAACATGATGATTTGTTTTATATATTGGGTGTAAGCCAATTATTGATGATATATAGGTATATATATGTTTTGTGATGGGCATGGACCCTGAAGCACATGATTGATGAAATATTTGTGTTGGGCATGGACCTTCAAGCACATGATCAATGAGATGTTTTCTGTTGAGTGAAAGGCTATGGAGCACATCAGTAGTTACATTTGTGTTGATCATAAAGCTCTATAAAACATGAAAATATAATTGGAAATGTTGGGCATAAGATTTGGAGCATTCCATGTCGGTGTTGAGCATAAGCTCTGGAGCATCGGATATTTGGCCATTGTATCCCTAGGTGTATTGTACAAGTACATCCTCCCTGTGCATTTAGTGTTGAGCGAGAGCTCCGGAATTGCACTATGTTTGTAAATCTGTGTTATAAGAAATGAGTATGGGCTCTGGTAAGCAGTAGGGGTTACTGAAAAGATTAAAATCACCTCCGAGTGAAAACAACTCGAGGAATAATATTGATCTCATCATACTTATTTTTAAGTGATTAAATGAATTTTGAATTTCTGTATTGTCATCAAGTACTGAAGAATTACCACTTTATATGAGGGAAATCCAACATGCAAGGATGTTTAGCTTTGCCTATCCTAGTAGACCTAATCCATCTATCTACTTGACCTTCATAAAAAAAGTGTCCTTACGTCTAAGGGATCATGACACATGATGCCCGAAGATAAGTGTTAACAAGTATTTTAATACTATGTATTCTATACATAGTATGTATAAAGAATTTGAATTATGACTAATTATATAATTGAATAAAGAAAGAGGAGAAGATCCTCCAATTATTATTTATTACTAAATGACTAATAAATAGTGAAATATCTATGAAAGGCTAACTGGGAACTAGTTAAAAGTTCCTACGTTAAGAATTGAAAAATTACCCCAGTAAATTAAAAAGGGTTAAATCAATAAATCAAAGATTTATTGATTTAACTGCCCCTTTGACTAAAGAGTTTTCCTATAAAGACTCAATCCAAGCAAAGGCTTGGGGGTTTTGAATTTTCATCTAGGAGAATTATTATTCTGCTTGTTTTGGTCTCAAGTGTATTCTTGGAGAACTTTTCCTACCAGGAAAAGAGGATTTGATTCAGAATTGATTACCAGTTAGAAAACCCCACCTTAGGAGCTTTAAGCTACTTGCATGTTGGATTCCAGCTCTGGGGGATCTGGATTAGAACTAGGAATGGTTTTGTATCATGGTTGGGAGGAACATGGTAGTTCCCAAGTGATTTGGTCATCAAACATAGGTCAGATCTGCATTGAATTGTTAATGCTGGTTATTTAAGTGTGCAGGTGCAGCCATTAACAGAGCTTTGAATTCAGGTATGAAACCTTTCAAGCCCTATTCTATTTCTTTCCAATGTTTCATTAATGTTTATGTTTAGCAATGGCTGCAATCAAATTTTTAACCCTAGTGGTTCTGTTTTATGGTTATCAATCTTCTAAGGTTGTATATGCAATTTACAAATCATAGGATGGAGAATATTCATTATATGTTGTACATCACTAGGGTTTGTACTTTGTGTGAAATTTTGTAATTATCTCCTTGATTATTTAATGTGCACTATACCTAGTTTTTGTTACGAATTAGCCTATTATACAGGTGGCATTACTGTGCTGACATATTTCATTTGTCAGCAGAGGGTTGTTTTTAAATTCAAATTTTAAGTTCAGAGGTATAGGTTAAATATATATACATATAGAATTACATATATCTATTAGTCTTCAGATATTTTTATAATTTATGTACTATTTGATTTATTTTAAACTAGATCTACTAGGAACATAATTCATACAATAAACAAGCTAACAAATTATTAAAGACCTTCTAAGGTCTGCTCTACATAATCATGTAAAAACAAATTAAATATCATCACATTTCATTTTAATAAGCATAATCAAAATTAATCAAACAGAGAAGGCATCGTGACCATCCATGTGGTCCATTATCAAACTCGGTATTACTATATAAAATCCACAATCCAAATCATATCCATTAACATAGCTTGAATGTTTAAATTTATAGTCCTATTACTATAGTCGTCCATTATAAACACATAAAGCGCTTTAAAAGCCCGAGTTAAAATCTATACATAACCAAACATCTTATTAACCATTTGAAACATTTAAAAACTGATTTTTCCATCAAGAAGTCATGACATCGAATCTTGTAGATGTCTAAACCTAATACATTAACATTAATATAACCTTAAGTATTTCATATACGATCAGTAAGCCATCGCATAAACTTTCTCTACAGTCCATGCTATATATCTAGTATGTGCAGGCTACGCTTAAAATCTATGCCACAAATCCAAACAATGCCTACACTAACAACAAGGTCATAAAGACCCTAGTTATGACCTCGGCCAAATTTCAACGAAACACATAGTCACATTTTTTTTAAAAACCAATCGATATCATGGGTTGTCATAAACGTGGCTATTACAGCCAAATCTTTCCAAGTAAACTATTCACATCATAAAATACCCACTAGAAAGATATCGTAGTCGTTGGGAGAGGCATATGCCATTCGTAGCATGGCTTGCACCCACGTTGAGTCAATACAAAACTAAAGAATACAATGCTTTGTTGTTTAAAACATAGACTCCATTTTTTTAAGCTAACATAGAGCGTGGTGTTAAGCCAATGGGCTATGACACCATTGTTACAATGGTGCATCCCATGGCATAACATGTCACATACCCCAATTTTGTAAAATAATGATTAATTGTTTTAATTATATTCCTAAGACATTATCTTAAATTTAATGCTAAGTAGGAACTGATGACCCAGCAGAGTCAACAGAAGTGGAATGTAATTCACAATATCTTATTATTAATAAATAAATTATGGAGACAATAGCATGGGAGAGCTATTAAAAAGAGGTTACTGGTCAAACTGGTGGATGGAACTAGGTGGAGGGAAAAAGACAAGTGGCAGCATCCTCAAGCACTTCCTAAGTTGTAGGTGGTAGCTTCCCTATATTTGGGGTCATGATCCCCCAAGAAAGTGGGATCAGAGCAGGTGGCTCATTTAATGACAAGTAACCCAAAAAAGACCTAGGCAATCTTTTAAAAGTACCCAATGAATAGAGCTGAGGTTGCTCAGATATTTTCCAGAGAAGAAACATTTAGGTGGAATGCTATTCATGAAATTCATTTGGGGAAAAAGGGAAATAGTAAGGAAGTTGTTCTGAGAGGATTGCTGCAGAAACTTGGTTAATTATAGCTTGTTAGCTGGGAAAACTTACTGATAAGTTCTGGATAAATACTAAGTTTGAGGACTGGTATCTGACGATTGCTGCACCTAGTTCCAACCAGGGAGACCAAAGAAAGCTCGGGGGTCCTGAGGAGTCAATATTTTAGCGCTCTCCATGATTTGGTAGGGAGGAACGGCCTCCCATTGCTATTGTTGCCCAAAGCTGAAGCAGGTTCTCTCACTTGACTGTCTATGTTTTAATAAACTGTGAATGGTGGAATGTTATGATATAAAAGTTCTACTGGTTTAGTGAAGTAGATGTTATTAGTTTATCAGTAATAGAATCTGTTGATGAAAAATAATGAACCACTGTGTTTATCCACATGTGGGTTTACCAGACCGTACTCCAGCACAGGGGTAAAAATTATAAAAGATAGCATGATGAGATTGTAGAATAGTAGATTGTCTCTTTACTTATCATTAGAAGAAAGTATTTACTGACAGCTCTTTATGTTCTTAGATAAACTTTACCCGCGTACTGTATTTCACTCTCAGTAAATCTATTATTTGCAAGGAATAGATAGAAGATTATGCTAGTTGTATTAAAGAAAACGTTAGACTAGGTACGCCTGCGGTTTAAACCTTA
>LPNX010353371.1:764853-803816 GCA_001517045.1 Pseudotsuga menziesii | reverse complement strand
GTATAAGCTGAAGGGTATAAACTATAAGTTAACATTTACAAAATTATTAATAACTAGTAAGTCAAGGTTCAAACCAAGTATAAAATCCTTGACAGTAAATTTATAAAAGAAGTATTAAAAGTAAAAAAAATTAAATGCATAATCTACAATAGGCATTTAACAGAATGCTCGAATTCGAGCCTAACCATATTATGTAAAGCATAACTGAAAACCCATTTAATTTCAGAAGGGCAGTGTAATTAATAATAAGTGTTGAGAATACATTAATAATAGGTTATTTTTATAAATAGAGAATGATTTATTATTTCTTTTTGTACATATAAGAGAACTTAGAACAGAGCTAGCAATAAGGTAATAAATAATCTCACGCAGGGTAACTTTTAAACAATTAATATTTAATCTATTATTGTTAAACAGAAGTTTACAATAAAATCTGTGTTCAAGGTTACTCTGTTAGTAACCCTAAGTATGCCATTAAAAACATTCAGATTTCACTTAGTAAAACTATTATAACAATTTATAATTGATTACCCAGTATATTATTAAAAATACAGTAAAAACCCTACCAGTAAATACCATGAATAAATTACAGAGAGTAATTTAAGTACTTATCACTTTCACAGAATTCGAAGGTATCGAAGACACATAGGCTTATTAAGCCAAGTTTAAACAGTAATGGTTTCAAAACTACACAGTAACATATTATATTAACTTAAGAAAAGTAGCATGTACAACACACAGCTCTAAGTTCAGGGTAAAACCTGACAAAATTAAAAGTATGTACTGAGGATGGAGTTTTATCTCCTTGTCCCTCACGGCTACCAACATCTTCTACAGAATAAGGCTTACAGCATATACAATAATTATATTTATACATGCATTTCGCAGTTTTTTTGACAAAGACCCAAAACCCTCAGTCTCAGCTTCATCCAAGATCCCTTGACAAAGAAGAGTGGAAACTCTTTTAACATCTTGCAGTTCTACTAACTGAACCAGAGTAACCGTGAGGGTTACACATCTTGAAGCCAAACCCATAACTGCCCTAAAGCACCAGCAAGGAGGAGAAAGCCATGGGTAAAAACCAGGCTTAACGGGAGTAGTAACCCTTGGAATCTCACACCATCCACGCCGAGACGAGAAGACCAATTCCTACAACAAAAGATAAACAAAAAATTAAAATCTTGCCAAGCTGTTGTTGCTTAAGTTTTTATTTGCAAAATAAATTGAAATAAGCCCTGTAACTTACCTCAACGCCCGTGAGATTTATGGCCACCGAAGAACAACAAGCCAACCATGAGTAGGAGGAAGGGTAAACCCTTCTTTCGCCTCAGAGAAGAATGAGCTCACTGGAGCTAAGGGTACCTATCACGATGGAGGACATTTTACTGTATCGAGTCAAGGTGATGCACTTACATAGTGACAAGTTCAACAATAGATGCCAAGGGAGAAACCCTAAGTAAATCAACAATTTTCAGCCTCTAACAGCAAGCTATTTGACACAGTAATCTTCCTCACAACACAGAAGGTGAGCCCACGAGGAAACACACCAGCATAGGGACTGCTTGCAGATAGTGCAAGCAGTGGAACGGACCAGGAGGTTTTGCAGAGCGGCCGAAGGCAGTGGAAAAATGAAGACTAGGGTTGAGTCAAACCATTTTAAATGCCAGTGCATGGCTGAGAAGAGACCACATAACACTTTTAATATTTTGCATGCAGTGGGTAGGAACTCTATAGTTCCACGACAAGATCATAAATTATTTTGAATGTAATAAATATGAAAATGATCTGTAAGTTTACCAACAAATCTTTAACTTTGGAATATAAATAATATTCTAAACTATACAGATTCTAAATATTAAAGGAAGACTTTAAAAGTTATACCTTATCATTACGCTATTTCATTTACAAATCTAATCATGGCATAATGCAGTAATTATGAATAAGTAGATCTTGGGTGTTGTAGTCCTACCATGCTTGCTGCTAGTAAAGAGAAATGTATTGCATTGTTACACTTGCGTTCAGTACGAACATCTAAAGGTTTCGTACTCCGTAGAAATGTTAAACCTTGCCTTCTTGACAGAGAAATAGCTTCCATCTTTGCTAGTGGAATTCAATTTCTCCAACAGTAAGATCTTAAAAGAAAACATAGTTAAAGCTTTACCTTTAGAAGCGTGGCAAATCTGACTAGCATGTTTATACCTTTACCGATTAACTTTTGTAGAGCGAATTGTTAATTGAATACCTTAGAGAATTGTTAGCAACGACCCGAACATCTTACCTGTATATCTGTAAGAGAAGGAAAACTGCTACGTTAGCTCGGAAGCTAAGTAAGCCCAGTATTTACTGACAATCCCACCTTATGGTCGCAAACAGAAAACAATCAGTAACTGAAAAGAAACAAATCTTTAAAGTTAAGTGTAATCAAAAGATCATTCAGTTACAATTCTAGTAACATAAAACTAATCGAACAGTTAATGGCTACATTTAATGAGATTATATGCTATTTTAAAAATTTTAAATTTTTGAAAATTTTGGGGTTTTGACATAACACCTAAGCTCTAGAAGCTCCCTACTCGGAATTTAAACAAAAAAATAACTACACAAACAGAGTGTCCTACATATGGTCGTAACCAAAAACAATAATAATTATACACGGAGAATTATTTCTACAGGCTGTAAGGCCACAATCGATTCCATTAAAAACCACATAGAACACAGCAAGTAAGTAACCATACAAAACCCAAGTTTACACTGTATTTAAACACTGGAGGAAATTGTATTCATTTCATATCAAATCAATTATAGTCTTCATATTAAAACCAACATGGAGTGAAATTACACCATGAGGTACGAACCCTCTCTACCTTCAGTCAAAGTATTAAAACATAATGGTAAGCTGTGAGCTATGGCACCATTACAAGTAGTGGTGCAGCCACTTCCCAAACAAATGCCAAATATCTCAATGAGAGTCTATCAAAACTAGAGCTAACTATATCCTAAAACCCCAAAGGCAGATTCAACAAGTGTCACACAAAACCCCAACCCAGTAATGATTTTCCAACTAAGGAATGCCAGAACGAGAGGAGGCAAGGAAACTTGATAATAGGCTTAACCTAGGCGATGAGGAAGAAATCCCAAATCGACAAGTGCAGCCTGTTCAAACCCCAGAGCGCCTTCACATTCACCTACAAAAAGAACACGAGGGCATGAGGAGCATGACTATGCCATAATGAAAATCAAACAATGCAATACATGTTACACAGAGCTGGGTTAATCTCACCTACAAATCGATGGGATCATCTCCATCCTCCAAACGCACAAAGGCTTCACTACACCACAATGCCAATACCATAAGAAACATGCAATGAATGCCAAGTCCTTTTCCAAGGGTTTTCAACAACGCTAATTGAATTAATGGCACCAGTTGGTGGCCATTAACGCCACCATACACCCCAACCATAATATCATGGATCAACATCATCTCAACCTTTTCATATTATAAACCCTCTATACTATGGTTTTTCCACCCCTTAAAAAGTTAGTGCAGGCTCAATACTATCGATATGGCATGTATACCATAGTCTCAGCCTTATGATATGGGCACCCTTAACACTATCCTATAGTGTTACAATGTTTCCCTTAAACATTATCTTATAACGTTATAATGTGTGCCCTTAGCATCAACCTTTTAGTGTTATCACTTGCCTTTGTGCTAGCTCGTATAGGTAGTGTATGCACTTAAGTCATAGGTCTAGGCTATAGCATTTAGGCATAATGGAAAATGTAGTATGCCATGATGCCCTCGCTAGGAAGAAAAAGTGTAAGTCTACAAGCTCGTCACCAAGGTAAAACCTGCAGAGTAGCAATAAAAGACGAGTAAGTAACTAAACAAGAGATAGACAATAACAATGAAAGGACAGTAATATAAATTCATAAGCATTTAACAAATTAACAAATAAAGATAGATAACAAACATAGGGCATACCTGAGTCGTAAAACAAATCAGTAACAAAAGTGCAAGACGAAACGAGAAGTACAACTAAGAACTAAGTTGTTTTAAGTAACCAATAATCCTCATGTCGCAAGAGTAACCTGTGAATCAATGAATAAGGTGCCTTAGTTCGAATGAACTAAGTAAGCCTGCATAACGAAGAATAATCTTACCTCTCAGATCATCATGGGAGAACGAGTCCTGCCACTCCATCACTTTGTTCCCATCAATAAAGTTAAGTTATTTTTCAATAAATAAACAAAGTATACATGTGTAGGAGTAAAACAATGATCTAAATAACTCATTAATTCACCGACAGTAGTAACTATGATAGATCGACAGTTTAAATAATAGAATTAAGACATAAGAAGTAAATGAACTAATAGTCATGGAATGGATAAGAGATTTACATGACAATGGGTAGAATCCAAAGAGGTTGAAATTTTAAGGAGCATCTATGTTTTTGCATGAGTACTAATGATCCCTTTTGGGTGGTTTTCAGTAGCCTATAATTTTTATTTTTATTTTCAATTTTTGGGGACATTACAATCCCCATGGAGACACACTCCTTCATATATATTCTTAATCTATTAGTTCTTGTAATTGCAATTTTAATTCCACCAACTCATGTGTATTAATTCTATATGGTTCCTTTGAGGCAGGAACCACTCCCGATACCAACTCAATGGTAAAATCAGTATCCATCCTTGGAGGTAATCCAGGTATTTCCTTTTGAAAAATATCTTTAAATTCATTTGAAAGAGGAAAATATTCCAAACATGGTTTTGGTTGATCCCCATTATTCTCCATAATATGCACAACAATCAATTTACATCCTTTCCTAACATACTTTTTCAATTGGAAACTAGGTATATTCCTAGTAAGAACTTTCTTAGGAATCACTTTAACAAGTTTGCTTTCACCCTTTTCATCATCACAAGTGAAATTTTTCTCAAAGTAATTCAATACACATATTTTTCTTTCTTACGAATACATTCCAAAAAATGTTTAAATCTACTTTTGTAACCAGATCTTGCATATAAAATTCATCACTAGAAATAAAGTTAGCTACTTTTCCTTTTGTCCCTATGGCTAATTGCAGTAACCACAACTTTTCAAATTCATCTTTTTTCATTTTGCATAAATATACTAACTTAGGAGATATGTAAAGTTAAGTAGATCCATAATCAATTAATATAGAAATAGGTTTGTTAAATATCTTAGCATCTACTTCGATAATTGAAGGTTCGTAACCTGATTGAGAATTTTCCAATGTTGCGCTTATATTTGGTATGGTCCGAGCAACTTATCCAACTATGGCTTCTTCATGAATATCATGAGCATTTCGATTATTATTTTTATGAGGATAATCCTCATAGAAATGACTCTCCCCACATCCCCAACACAAGTTAAGGGTTCTCTTTCTATTTCTTCCTTGTTCTTATTAAATAGATCGTCTTTATATTCGATTTTGATTGGTTGTGGTTTATATCTAAAAGTGTTCCTATTAAAATTCTTATGTTTATTGAAAGTCTTGAACTCTTTTCCTTAAAAATCACTCCCTTCTCTTTTCTTGAAATTATAAGAATTTTCATGTCTACTTTTGTATTGGTCGTATGTTATTTCTCCTTCATCATTGCTTCATATAAGAGTTTTGGGTTATCAAACTCTAATATGCCTTTATAATGTTTTTGGGTTATCAAACTCTAATATATATTTATAATATTTTTGGAGTATCAAACTCTAATATGCCTTTATAAGGTTTTTGGGTTATCAAACTCTAATATATATTTATAATATTTTTGGAGTATCAAACTCTAATATCTCTTTATATAAGCTAGGAAAACAACCTAGGAATTTTTAAAATTTTGGATTTTTTTTCATTTAGGTAAGGCACATATCTTAACAAGGATAAGAATTTGGTCATGCATGGACACTGAACCTAATATCAACTCATGGAACTGTTTTGTTTTTTCCTCATAGTAATACTCGACACATACTCTTTTTTAAGCTTTTTCTTAAACAAATTCCAACTAACCTTTGTATAATTAATTCCTTTTGATCTTTTTAAGTCTTTCCACCAAATATCATCCTTCCCCACTAGATAGAAGACGGTCATTTTTCCCTTCATAAAATTTTAATAGTTATACATAGGAAAAATTTTCTTCAACCCACATAGCCAACGGTCCGCTTATTCCCCATTCTTGACTTCTCCATCAAAAGTAGGAGGTTTTAATTTTTTGAATTCCCTAGTTATCTCGTCTTTATATTTCTTCTTTTTCCTTAGTCTACACTCAAAGTAACTAATATAATCTTCTAGTTCACTATTTATAGGCACTTAGTTAGATGAAGGATAGTTAGAACACTAGTCAACTCGTTTGCATTTATTTTTTCCCTTATCCTTATATATTTCATTTAATTTAAAAAATAAAGCTTCTCTCATCACTATCTCATATTCAATTTTAAAGTTTACAAGTTGAGTATGTAATGTTTGCTTAACAAGTGAATGAACACCATAAAGCATGTGAAAATCCTAACACTCTAATACCACGTTGGACCACACCAAAAATTTCCAAAATTTAGAGAAAAATGAGACTTTTTATCCACGCTTAGTAATATGAGAAAGTTTTATACTATTGATTTTAAAAACATATCTCAAACCTCTTCCATGTATATATAAAAAACATAGACTATATTTTAAATTAAAAAAATAATTGAGTGGAATATTTAAATTACAAATGTATAATTATTAAAACATACATATTTAGACATAAGATATATTTCCCTTAGAACACCCTAAAATCAAAAGTTTAAAATTGCTATCTTATACTTATAAGTAAACGTATTCCTCTCCCCTTTGATTATGGAACAATAGACCCTATTACCTACCATATATTTTTAAATTTAAACTTATGGTTTTTTAAAAGAAAAACACATATTCTTAATACTTATTTATTTACTGTCTAGTTCCTTCTTAATCATGGTACCTTTCAATTTAAAAAGATATAAAAACCTAACAACACTTTAAAGACCTCCAAAGTTTGAAAATAATACATTTCACATAAAATAGAAAGTGGTCCCGTTGGTTTTGCATTGCACAAATCAACCTTAATAATGTCAATATTCCGAAACGATCACAGTAATTCTCCAACAATGGAATAAAGTTCCAACTGCCAATCCATACGAAACGAATATTTTCTTTTGATGTCGTCCACAAAGTAAAAAAAAAAGTAAATACCACTTTACAAGATGGCTGCCATTTCTGATCGCGTTTGTTCGTTTCGTGGCGGCTATGAATAGTTCTGTCCTCGTCTTTTTCATCATCATTTCTTCTTCTGCTTGGTCACTAAGGCGATCATCACAACATCCAGGGAACAAACAGAAGCCTCCAACAGGAATCGAAATGGAGTGGCTTTCTCATGTTGTTATTCAACTCAAACCTGCAAAGACTGTAATATTACACAGATGCAGCTGAAGCTTTTGCAAAAATATTTTGGGAAAACAGAAGCACATTCAGAGCTAATGGTACCTTCGTTGTTTGTGTTTTAGTGTTGATGGTTGAACCAGATCACCTGATTATGGTAGATTTCTGCTGTTACTCATTATTTAATCATCAGCACCATGGCGCCCATTTCGTTCTAAGTAAAATACTTTTCATCCTTTGGTAACTGCATTTTCTTCTCTTCGCTGTAAAATAAGTTCCATACATTGAAACATTCCGTCAGTCTATTGTTGCATCAAATAATAACGTATGCTTCATCACATGAAGCATCATGAGCTTGTCAATGCCTTTGGAATTGTTACCCTTTTTTATCTAGGATTCTCGCTTGGACGTAGCGCTATCATGGACTATTCTATGGGCCGGATCCCCAACCTTGTCACTATGGGGCACTACCTTTATGTTGGCTTGAATAGGGAGCTCTTTCTATCTATAACACATGTAAAGCATGCAGGGGTAGGGCTTAATTCGCTGCATTTTGGACCTTCTCTAAGTGAAAGCATCCGAGCCTGTGATTCAGTTACAGAAGCAGTAGCAAAGCCACGAATTTTTTATGATGAATTTTAGAGATAGACGTTTTTATTTGAAATTTGGAGTGGATTATGGAGTGAATTTTAGAGATATACGTTTTTATTTCAAACTATTCCCATCGGCTTCTTTCACACATCACTCAAATATTCATTCTATATGCTCTCTAAAAAAAATAGAACTGACCTGGCTCTCCATTACCATATTAAAGTTATATAAAAGTTAATGAAAATATATGAAAAAATCCATCAAAGTGCACTGCTGCTAATGTACAACTCCACAAGTGACCTCTACCATTAACAAAATTTTCTATGCGGTTTTAGACATCTATTCTGTAAATTTCTTTAAAGAAAACCAAATCTCGCAATATTCTTTTTAAGAAAAACAAATCATAGCAGTGTGCATATAAAATTAATGTTAATCACCAGTGTTGGTGATCAAATACTAAATGAAGTTTTAATCAATTAAATTACTGCTAAAACGGAATTCCAGTTACAAAGCTACCGCAATATTGGGAATAATTTAAAATAACATCACCATAACATGGCAACTAATGCTAAAGGAATCGAGAGAAATATACATGAAGCTGTAAGGAAATCAAGACATGATTGCTATTAGAAATTATAGAAATGCTAAATGTAATATATATATATAGATAGGAACAGGGGGTTTCAGGCGCAGAGAGTTGACACTGTCTTTATATATACATTAACTTAATGAAGATTAAGAGGATATATGAAAAACAGTGTCATCTCTTCTGCGCCAGAAACACAGCACTGCCTCCTATTCTCCACGACGATCTGATCTACTCTCCCTCTTTCTATGTATATAGAACACAACAAATAGCCATAAACAGATTTAGTTCCATATGTTTGCACCGGGTACCTCTGCATATTTATAGGCAAAATTCATCTTGATTTCATTTTTCTATAGTACTATACACTATTCATTTTGGACTTCTGGATTAACGGCACTGAATGGAATAATACTCACATGTCATACTTAGACTATGAACAATCTGATCGCATCTTGGTAGGATATGGTTGAACGTACAATATGGATAATTAATTAAATTATTGGCGTCTAAAACCTTCTAGACGATTGTGCGTCATAAAATTATTCTTTGATGACATCTGACTTGAAACGAAAGATGAAAGAGACTTGACGTCATCTAGATATTTTGGTGTGGCGGCCGAGGTCAGTCCCGAGATGTGTTATTACTTGGTTAGCAATGAATAAATGTGAGTATCTTTAAAATACAAGAAGCGTGGCAATTAAAAACAAAAGCCACATACTGCAAGTGCCAATGCACATGGTGATAGAGATATTGATATTTTGTAAATGGACAAAAGCAGATGGCAAAGGTTTCTATTTGTGCAGGATGTAGAAAAATAAGATCAAACATTGAATCTTGCTAGCCACAACAGGAACCAAGATATCCAGAATATAAGAAACAAGCTTGAATTATTTATTTTCAGTATTGACTTGTAAAATCTACTCACATAGATAGAATTCAAAGCATGTGATGATAATCCAAATGAATTTACATGACTACAAATTTTAGCAAATACTTCATGAACGGTCTCGTAGATCAAGAGATCGTGTCTCTACAATCTGTTATTGAATAAGCTTTCTACTCTACTAGTTGTGGTTATCTCTACATCTCATTTCATATTTTCATTTCATGTTTCCCATTTGCTTCATGTGATGTTTGCCATTTGTCTACTTGCTTGTTGATCCTAGATTTTTTATCATTTTTGGGTAAATTTGTTATCATTTTTGGCAGATAAATTACTCATTTAACCATATATTTTATTATCTTTTGTATATTTTATGAGAGGCACATCATTATTCAATCAACTATGAGTGTTTTTAAGGTTTGTATAAAATTATTTTATTATTATCATTTTAATGGTTTTATTAATTAAAAATAACATTATTAAAACATATTTGGTGTATTAATTGGTTTATATAATTGTTTGGAGGTTTTATAATCTCTTTGGGCAGAGTTGATACGCAAAACACATTTAATGTGTTTTTCGGACAGCATGTCCATCAGCCTGTTGCGTGAAACTCGATAGTGGTTTGCCACATGTTGAAAGGTGTTGCTGTAGACTCCATTCCTGAAGCATACGCCAACATATAGACACTCCATTCCCCCTATATTGACGTCCAACGTATCCAGCTCACGTCTTAGCCTTCCGTTCAACACTCCATCCAAATCGGCCATCACATTGTGCGGTGCTCAGAATTAACTCTGCACATTTAAAACGTGAAACAGGTGCAAAACATTTTGTTGTCTACGCGCCGAGGTGATAGCATGATCATTAGTCTAGAAGGATCGTCGGTGCCTTGATTTCGCCCAACACCAAGCTCTTCACTTCCCATGCATTCAAAGGATGGAGCGTCTTCAGTCTAGAAGGATCACTCGTGGCCTCCTCTGACTGACTCCAAACCAACACCAGTCTACGCATTTAAAGAATAGAACGACCTCCGTTCTAGAAGACCCACCGTGTACGTTGCCCTTGCTTTTTACCATTTCACAGTCGCACTGAAAAAGGATCCATGCGCCACATCTCAAGACCTGTTGTGCTCGAAAAGGAACCTATGCGTATGCTATCCAGTGAAAGGAACGAGACTCATGCTTGTTACGAAGAGAAATTCCTATGGCTTGGGGTACCACAACAAACAGCTTCACTCCAAAAATCAATCATTTCCAATATGTAATAGAAATCAAATATCTAACACTAAAGGATCAGACCTCGTACCTTATTCCGAACGGTTGAAGTAGATCCCCATTGAGCTTTCCAACTTCAGCCTGAATTGATGAATCACTTTCTCAACAACAAGTAAACAAGACAAGCATACTATATATATTGGTGTTAGATCTATTCTAGCATATATAATAAACAATGTATAAGCATTTGAAATCATCCATGGATAAAATATTCATTCAAACATACATTATTGGACATGAAAAGATATTTCTATTAATATAAAATTAGAGATTACAATGGATACAACCTCTGTCAGCATGTCTACAAATCGGAGAAACTGAATCCCCCACTTAGGCCTCCACCACCTTAATCCTCAATCTCTAGATAGCAAGCTCACAAGCAAAAAGAAAGCTTGGGAAGAATGGAAAAGTGCTCCAAGGGAGAAAGGGATGCAGACTCAAGCACAAGTTCCAGCAACAATGGACTATAGTTTCTTTGCTCTCAATTCTTTTATGCCTTCAATGTATCCAAAGAGTTCCTTATATAGCTTTTCAAAGGGGTAATGAAAGGTTGAATCCGAGTGATCTCAAGGCATATGGAAGGCCAAGAGTCAAGTGAGTCGGATTCATGTCAAGGAAAACTCCAAAATGATTTGGATTTTGCACACATCATGATGTACACAGTTTTAGGGATCAAACCCCTGTATATACGCGATTAGGGGTTTAAAAGTCATGTGTATTAATTTTCACATGTTTATAGGGATGGTCAAGAAAACATCAAAGGACAAAAAATGGTCCAAGGGGTCTAAGGAGTCTGCAGAGGGATAGGGGAAGGCCATACAAGTGTGATTCACCTAGAGTAGTAAAATCAGCTATAACAGATACAACCTAATGTGTGAGGTCAAAGGGGTCATACGATGGCTGAAATACATTATAAGTCCATCCCAGAAGTGGAGTGATGAAGGATCCCAAATGGAATACCAGCCACCCAATCAGCATAGTACAATGATACAACTCTGCACATAATTGCAAATACGTATAGCAATCTCGAATACATAAGAGTACAATGGCCATGAATAGGCATGATACAAAATATCACATAAGTGGTCATCACCATGTAAAATATACATAGATCATAATCTCCATGATGAAGATATACAAAGGATCATGATCTCCATAATGGCTGAAGATATACAATGGATCAAGATCTTCATAATAGCTAGAAATGTCCAACATATACTAGAATCAAGTCATGAGAGCTGAAATCTCATGAACACCGTCATGATCAAGGAGGTAGCATATAAGAGATGCCACCAATCTGAAAGGTCTTCTATACAAACCACTACGAGTACATGTCCTACTATGTGAATAGAGGTGTCGAGGCCAAACATAGTAGTCCATCACCTGATTACTGGTCATTGATTTATACTGTTAACAGACACGAGATCACCCACCGATAATGAAAATGGGAATCAAGGTACTAGAATGCAAACTAACAAGTGTGAATAAATGTGTTGAGGTTGAACACTTGAGAGGATCCATCGATTAGGGGACATTGATGTGTTCCCAAAAACTGTCGATGGCGAGAGAACCTGCCACTGATGACTGTAAGTCTCAAGGCACTAAAAAATGACTCTAGATTCCAATCCTAGAATAAATGATCTCGAGTCGATGGGATGAAATCCGCTGGAAGGAGAGCATTAAGGCATCCCCCATCATCCAACACGAGGTACTCATCAAAGCTGTATAATGTGGAAGGACTCGATCATAAGGTGCATGAACCAGTAACTGTACCGGGAATGGCCGACATGCAAAGTCAAGATAACTGAGGAATGGTCGACTCAGGTTTCAAATTCCTTTGAACAAGAGCATAACGATGAATGATGACTGAATAAAGGTATCATAGACTCGATATACAAAACTGGGATGTCTCTGCGACATAGGAGGCAACGACAGAGGCTCCATGGGGACTGGAAACTTAACCAGTCGGTGGAGATAAACTCGGTAAATGAGTGCAGCTCCTAAAGTAATAATATAAACCCAACCAACAGATGTGATATACAGTGCTATGTTCAAAGGTGACACGACTCGACAGCTGCCAAAAGATAACATCTTTCCTTGTCAGGATTTTTGGTTTTTTTATTTTTTTTTACTTTTTCAAATATTTAAAAAGTTTGTAAAAGAATAAAACTACTTTATAGTTACATACTAGGAGGAGACGAGTGTCATATAGGTAAACAAACTAGATCCAAGCAGCGGAACATACCTATGCTCAATGCAAGGATACATGTGTAGGATAGTGACACTAGAGGAAAAATCCCCTCCTGGTAAAAATAGGGAATCAAGTTGCAAAGGATAAATAAAATGGCTCTGCATGGCTAGACATGAGACAAGCTCGGGCTATATGGCTGAAACTCAATGTCAGGGAAGTCGGTGTAATGCTCAATAACGCAGGTAAAGCTCATGATAATGTAATTACAACTTGACATAAGGGAGTCCTGCAGGAAATAGGCCAGCAGAAGATTAAGAGGAGTATGAGGCTCTTCCGAAATGTCATGGAAATACTATACAATGGAATCCCACACCCTAAAGGACAAAATGTGAGCATGGGTACTAAATGCAAATAAGGCGCTAACTAGGGTACCCATGTAAGGTCAAGCTCTACCACTCATATCATGCCACTTCTAAAATAGCAAGAAGGTTCCGTGACATAATAGAGTGGGTTTGTACCTAAGACTATAATGAAATGGTCATAAGGTCATGCAAAATGCAAACAGCGATGAAACCTAACCTATATGCCAGTTTAGACATGATACCTGAAATCGGCATGAATAGGTGAATCCAATGGCTGAAACGACACTCAAAAAGATCTCATACATCATAAATTAGTCCAAAAATAGTCCAAAAGGATTAGAACCAGTCCAAACTATAGGAAAGGGAGTAAATATTTTCAAAAATTTGAAAAATTTCTATAAATAGTAAACATTTCAAAACATTATAAAACATTTGAAATTTTTACCCATTTGAGCTCAGAACTCCAACAGCGAATTCCAGGAGATCCAGCCGGTGGAATCCACTACCATTTTTTCCAGGTACTTACCGATGCTCTACTCTTCCATTTTGATGCAAATTTTGTCAAATTCCATGGTGTATTTGATTTTCTAGGCCATTCTAAAATAGGCGCTACGGCCCACGCGGAAATCGAGGGTTTTTCCACATATAGGGCCGGATATATGCGGAAAATGCCCTCATAGTCACGTACATACGCGGTTGTTTGGAAAACAGTCGCATATGCGACTGCGCTTAAGGTTTTTCAAGTATTCTAATGGACAAACTTCAAATTTTTTGTGCAGGATGGTCCTAGAATGGAGAGAACGTGAACATGGTGATGTAGAAGAGGTAGTAAGGGCCAATCTAATGGCTCAACAAGCGTTACGTGCATGTGGGATTTACGAATTTTGGTGTCTTTGTGGCTTAAGGGCCAAACCAGGACTATTGCAGATGTTAGTGGACTACTGGGATCCAGACTCAGAGTCGTTCCAGATAGATGGGATGTCCCTCACCATCGAAGTGGAGGACATATACTTTATTACTGGACTTTCCCAATGAGAGGAAGTAGTGAACCTACGTTCTCGTGGGCTCGAAGGTGGCCTGACTATAGATGAGTACATTGCGATGTACTACTATCCGGACATGGAGAAGGTGGGGAGTCAGATCCCAACTAACTCTATATAGGTGTTGGGCCTCAAGGCCATTCTACTGACACTCGGCAGGATAGCAAGCTTGGCTTCACTCCACCAGGCCTCATGGCCTCTGATGTTCTATGTAGTGGAGTGCAGGAGACTCATGGTATACGATTGGAGCACTGCACTACTGGGAAACATGAAACACCAGCTCAGTGACTGTAAGATGGGCAGTGTGCGAAACTTCAATTTTAGCAGCATACTGAGCACGTTTTTATTCAAGCATGTTCCAGGATTGAGCCCTAGAGTTGACGTTCCTCTACACGGGTTTTCGAGATCCGGCCCAATGGCATTGGGTGGATGCGATGCGCAGACTGGGTAGAGATAGGGTGTCCAACCCCTATCCAGCTGATTTCTTTCCGTGGTGGCGACGATAGATAGTTGCCATCGATGACTACCCATATGCAGGATCAGATTTTCGAGGAGACCTGAACATGCTGCTACCACCACGATCGGCATACGGTCACATAGGTAATGAATCTCGACCCTCTCTTTAAAATTTTTGAGTTATTTAATTTTTTGTGTTTTCTGATTATATGGAATCAAAATACATGTTTTTGGGTGACAATACAAAGTGACATCTACCATATTCATGCAGATGTGGGACCACGGTGGCCTAAATGCTTCCTTCATCATAGATGGAGGGGAAGAGGAGACGATATCATGGATGTGGATGCGGAGCGGACGCTCCAAAGCATTCATACCAAATTTGTGAGGCTGACACATAGAGTACCCATGGCGCAAGTCGAGAACTTTCCTGAGGCCATGCAACGCCAAGTGTTGGGTGTACCACAAGCATGGGTGCAACTATTTCGACGGCTAGCTAGAGCTGTAATGACATTCCACGATCATAACCCCCCTCCTCGTCCACAGGCTTAGATACCTGGGAGCGATACATTTTGTATTACTGTGTGTTATATTTTTGTGGCTCGAGAGCCCCATTTTTGTATTATGACACTATGTATTACCACATTTTGGATGTTTATAAAAACTTTTATGATGATCGGTTTATTTATTTATGTGTAAAAATTTATGTTTGTGAAGAGTTTATTGTGTATGAAACAAATGCCAATTTAACACGTATTTAGCATATGAGTCAGCAACTTAATTATTAATTCTTGGAATATGTATGCATGTTATATTGTCAAATTGTCGTTCTAATAATCTCACACGTAAGAATCTTCTTAATAATGTTGGATATCTAACAAGGTACAAACCAATAAGCTGTGACACTACTAACTCCGAATCAAGATGTACCTCAAGAGAGAGAACACAATGTAGAATGGAATCCCGTAGAATCTTTATAACGACACTATATTCAACAACATTGTTTGAAGATGGCCATAAACATACACCTCCTGAAGACAATATCTAACCCATAGGAGTATAAATCACCCAAGCAGCAGAGGCTGAGTGTTGAGTGTGATGGCTTGCACCATCCACGAATCCTATGAAGGTGGAAGATTCCATTGACATCTGCCAAAAGAAACAGAAACTAATCACAAACCCAATCACTATAAGAAAAATGCCTACCTATACAAAATTGTACAATAATATACAATAACCATCCTTGGCTAAAAATAATACATAGTACTTTTTGAGATAGAGCCCATTTCTAGGCTCTGCCAAGGCTATTCCCTCATAATCCACTAACTCATAAGCGCCATTCTCTAACACACATTTGACGATGTAAGGACCACGCCACACGGGGTTAAACTTTCCTGCCCCCAAGGGTTCTTTCGGTTGATCCCACAAAAGGACCAAGTATCCCTCACTAGATCTCCTTAGATGAACAAACTTATTGTACTAGACCTTTACGCGATGCTTATTTACTTCTAGAGACACCAAGGCATCTTGACGCTGCTCATCAAGTTGGTCAAGGTGGACCAAACACTCCTCCAAAGGGGAAGTGTCTGGTAAGATCTCTATGGCTAGCTTCAAAGAAGGAATCCCGCACTCAACCAAAAATACCGACTCCACTCCATGTACAAGTTGATATGGAGAAAAACCCATGGCAGTCTTAACAGCAGTTCTATAAGCCCACAAAGCAGGATATAACATACTGTGCCAATTATTCTTGCTTTGTGCGATGGTTTGTTGGAGAATGGATTTGAATAATTTGTTCATTGCTACCTGTCGATTCGCTTGAGGGTAGTAAGAGGAGGAATGCTCTTGTTTGTACCATAACTTTGATGCCAACTTTTCCATCATATGATTCTGAAAGTGCGAGCCATGGTCAATAACAAGCTCTTTCAGAATCCTGAACCAAGTAATAATCTGGTTGAATACGAAGTGCTGTCTCACCGTCGAATTTAACTGTAGGCATAGCCTCAGCTCATTTCGTGAAGTAATCAACAGCCATTATGATATGCTGATGCCCCCCAGCTGAAGCTGGGTTGCAATCCATAAAATCGAGCCCCCACTTAGTGAAGGGACCAGTTGTGATGATGGGATGTAATGGGGTAGGTTTCGAGCACATATTACATGCAAAAACCTGGCAAGGATGGCACCTCTTGACCGCATCTACACAATCCTTAAAGATTGACGGCCAGAAATAACCCACTCTTAAGATTTTTTGGGCTGTAGAAATCCGATATAGATGACCATCACATGCCCCTCCATGGAATTCATTCAGCACTACCTCAGCCTCTTCATGAGTTAAACAATGACATAAAATGGAATGCACCCCACGTCAATACAAATTGTTATCCACTATGAGATAATTCTTAGACACGTGATTTAACTGTCGTCATTCATCCTGTGAAAGGTGAGTAGGGACCTTCAATGTTTGTAAATATATAATGATATCCCCATACCATGGGTCTAAAGTTGAGATTAAGAAGATGTGATCATCGATAAACGTATCTTCACAAACCAACTCCTCGGCCTCGCTTGGGAAATTCGATATAAGCTCTGCAAAAATTAAATATTTCTTCGATTTTGACGAAACAAACTCTAGATCGAATTCTTACACGATGATAATCCATTTATTATATTTTCCCCCAATCATCCTTCGAGTGAGGATGAATTGAAATGGATTGACATGGGCTACAACCAAGGTCTAGCGAAGGAGAATATAATGTCTCAACCGTGGAACTGCATGTACAGTAGCTAAGGTAAGCTTCTCAACATAAGAATAACGGATCTTTGTGTCAATAAGATTCTAGCTCAGATAATATATGACATGCTTTTGGAGTTCCTCATCCTCTTGAACCAAAACCATACCAATCGTATCCATGGACGCGGCCACATAAAGTAGAAATTCATGGCTATAGTCTAGGGGACTAATATCTGGGGCTGATGCTAGGGCTTGCTTGAGCGCATCAGAAGACTCCTAGGCTCGCTCATCCCAACAAAAGGTGGTTTCCTTCTTCAAAAGACGCATGAAGCCTCTAGTGAAATTGGCAAAATTTACAACCAATCTCCGTAAGAACTTTTCCATGCCTTGCAAACATTGAAGATGATGAATATTTCTCGGGGGAGACAACTGAAGTATTGCCTCAACCTTCAAAGGGTTGACTCTTATAGCCTCTTTAGAAACAATGAATCCTAATAAGTGACTAGAATTCACACAAAATATGCACTTGTGAGGATTTAACCTGACCAAATAATGGCGGTACCTTTTGAATACCAATCTCAAATGATAGGAATGACGCATTATCATACGAGAATGAGCAGCAAGGTCATCCAAAAACACTTTGATAATTGATTTGAGATCGTGGAAGATCAAGGTCATAGCCCACTGAAAAGTAGCTCCAGCATTCTTAAGGCCAAAAGGCATTCTCCGATATGCAAAATTTCCTCAAGGACAAATAAATGCAGTCTTATGTTGGTCCTCAGGTTTAATTTGCATCTGATTGTATCTGAAAAAGCCTTCCATAAAGGAAAAAACCTCGCTACATGCACACTCATCCAAAATATGATCAATAAATGGTGTGGGGAAATTGTCCTTAGGACAGGTACGATTCAAATCATGAAAATCAATACATATACGGATCACTCCCTACTTCTTGTCCACCAGAACGGGGTTTGAAACAAACTCTGTTAAGGGAACGGGATAGATAAAACCGACTTTCAATAGTTTCTCTATCTCTACCTTAATCGTGGGTGCTTTCCTAGGATTCACTGCACGCAAGCGTTGTCAAACAGGCTTAGCGTTGGCATAAGTCTTAATCATGTGTTCAACAATGCGAGGGTCAACACTTGGCATTTCATCATAAGACCAAACAAAGATATCACGAAATTATTTAAACAGCTCGGTGTATTCTTCAATCTCAGCATTGGAATATTCTTCTACAATATAGACATTCTCTATCCCGCCAGGATCGCGAGAGATATTGATAGGAATCATTGGAGATATATTTTCCATGTTTCCATCAGCCATCGAACCAGGAGAGCTTAATGGAACCATAGGAGTACCAATTTTCTCACTGAGAACCTCCCTAAATTCCGCATGCTCCAAGTGGTCAAGCTTGGGAAGAAAGTAAGATCTATGATGGACCTCTTCCCATGGTGGCCCAACTCCTGACATGGCCTGAAGGAAAAACAATATCAAGGCAGTCGTGCATGTGAGAAGACTATAATGCCCATGCAGGTAACACATAAGGGTCCTCCTTCTCTGTCTGTGAAGAGGAAGGACTAGGCTCTCCAACACACCCTACATTAGCTTGATAAGCTACCATAGTTGCAGGAAACGACATGTCCCGCACGATGGGCTCACTCAAAGTACTCGGTGTAGGAAGAATCCAATGATATTCCATATGACTTGTGCGAAAAGACACCGATCTCATAGATTTCGAAGCCTCACTGGAACTAGACCCTATCATAAGGATAGGTGCAGGACAACTAAAAATTCCCATAAGGGATGGATACATGCCCACACCCACACTCCCAGTTGCCAGCTGAGAGTGCTCTACAATTGGGATCGAAGCTTGCAAAGATGTGGCAAATGATGGATTCTTGAATGACGTTTGATCAATTGTAACTATCTTCCCATTAAATGGAAAGCATACAAAGAGAAATAGTGAAGAAGCTACAGCTTGCATATTATACATCCAATTCCTACCCAGCAAGAGATTGTAGTTAAGGGGCGCATCAACCACCTCGACCTCTATCCCAATGGCCTTTCCTCCCAAATGGACCTTAAGGGAAGGAAGGATCTTGTGCGGTCTAAATGATCTCCCATCAAACACAGTTAACATGGTCACTGATTTAGACAACTCAGGGGAACCTAAACCCTTCCAACACGATAAGGACATCACAGAAGTAGCAACGCCTTTGTCAATCACAGTGCGCTTGACGTTCATGTTAACACATTCTACGTGAATCAAAAGAGACACATAGTAAGGCAAGCGAGGCTGAAGTCCCGCAGTTTCAAATTTAATCACGGAGGAAGAATTATCATTATTCACACCAAGGGAAGAAAGAAAAGCCTTCCTTTGTGAAGGACAACTCTCAAGTACTTCTCGTACAGACATCGCATAAGGAATGTGTCCCAAATCGTCAACAAAAAAATAGTTCTGGGCGGCTTGGGCATTAGGATTGTGCCCCGAACACTTAAGGAATCCCTTAGGAATGTGAGGTGCAGCTTTAGTTTATCCACAGGTTTTTCAATATGCAAAGGAGTCCCTGGTGGATTAGGTTCCTTTCCTGGGTTGGGTTGTGACGAACCATAGTCCTTCATATGGGTCACAACTTTTGTAGCACGTACCATGTTAATGTAACCATGACAACTATCCTCCGGCGGATCTTGATCACCACCATACTAATCATGGGTACTCGAGTTCATATTTTGATTGTGAGGTAAAGGGTTAGTCAACACATATGGGCCCTGCACTAAGAATATCGAGGCTTCATTGATACGACGGCACAAGTAAGTGAGGTGATCTTCCTTACACAACTTGCAAGGAAATTCAACCTTACATTTAGCTTGGTTGTCCCCCCCAGCATTACGGGAATTATTCTCATTATTATTAGCATTTTCATTCCTATTCCCACCCTTATGATTATTCTTACCCTTCTTTTTATTTCGTCTGGGCTGCTGGTTACCCTTCTGGTCCAACGATTGTACCGAAAGCACACTCATCGTTTGGGTGGGTTGAGACAAAGCCGTGGATTGTCCTAAAGCAGATTGGTTGATTGACGATTGACTAACTTGTCTCGCAACCGAATCGATAGGTTTAGAACTCGCACAACCAACAATGCCATCGACATGTGGTCCAGGTTTAACTTTGGGGTCGAAACTAGAACGCGGAGCATTGGGAATGATCTCATATAACAAACCAAATTGAGCATAAATCAAATCCAGTTCCCACGCCCTAAAATTGGATTGTTCCTCATTTTTCACTACGGATGTAGAAACATCCTTCGCTATATACATAAATAACGACTTAAGGAACCATTCGAGGAGGAATTCCGGCAGTATAAAGGCTTTAATTAAACTCTTCCGTCTACGCTACTCTTCGATATGATCCAAGATATGTGTGGCTTTATCCTATCGAAATGTCGACAAGAGTTCTGTACCAGCATCATAATGCACTGGTAGCTAGAAGTGGTTAATAAAATTCATCGCTAAGTCATCGAACAAAGCAAATTCCCCCCTAGGTAGCTCTATATACCATTCCGCAGCAGGCCCTGTAAGGGTGCATTGAAACAGCCTTAAACGGATTGAGTCCTGGTGTAAGGAATTCAAAGATCACCATAGGTGAAAGGTAGTAACATGTTCAGTCAGATCCTCTCCCAGTTTTCCCTCGAATTTGGTTATGTTTGAGGGAATATTAGTAGGGATAGTCAGCCAAGCAGGGTCATGCGCTACAGGATTGTTTATCAATCTCGACAAGTCAAGAAGATTTAGTGTTGCAAGGAAAGGGAGCATAGGATGAGTAGGTCAATGGACTTCTCCCTGATAGTTCTGATTCACATAGGTCTAATTACCATAACCACCATGGCCTTGGCCATAGTGCCCTCCTCTTGTTTGACCAGTATAGGGTGGCATGGAAGTGCCATAGTGTGGTGTAACTTGACTATTTGGAGCTACAAAGCCATAATTTGGAGAGTAAATGGGTTGTTGATACCCACACCGATAAGGTGAAGAACCTGTCCATACTGCGTCCCATAATAGGGTCCATAGGTTATCGCAAGAGAAGTTCCATGAGACACTCCGTAAGTAGGAATATACGCTCTAAAAGTAGGAATATACATTCCAGAAGTATGAATATACACTCCAAAAGTATTAACATGACCTCTAGAAGTATGAACATGACTTCTCGAAACCACGGGCGGTACTTGAACTTGAGACACAACTGGTCAAGTAACCGCAGTACGGACATGACTCGTAGCAACGTTCTGGCCTGAAGGACCACGTGAATGAGGTGGAGGGTGAACATTCAAAGAAATAGGGACAAAAGACGAAGCAACCTCTGTGATTATGTATGTGTTATTCCCTATAGTCACTTGTCTCAGATCTAGTATCCTAATAGGATCACTAACCCTAAACTTAGGACGAATATGCGATGTAGCTTCCACCGTAGGGATGCAAGGTGCAATGTGACTTGTGCTCCCAAACCTCTCTGCATGGTAAGGAATGAGAGTGCTACTAGGTAGAGTGTTAGGCTCAAATTCAGACTCGACATGGAATTCCAAATCATGTGCGAGAAAACCAGACATACCATAACTACCATAACTAGTGATCATGAATTCAAAATGAGTCTCATCATCTTCTATAATTCCATACCAGCGATGCGTCAATGGGGGATCAACACTAGAGTAAGTAGGTTTATCATGAAAAGTACCTATCTCAGAAATTACAGGACCTAACTCAGTCAAATCAGGTGAAGGATCATAGTTAGGAGTAAACTCCCCATCTTCCACTTAAATGGGAGAAGGTGGTTCAGGAATACCTTCTACATGGTCTCCCATTGTGTGTGAGTCAATGCGTGAGGTAGTCCACCTGGACTATCTATTTCTCTCTCCAAAAAGAGGAGGAGATGTAGAAGGTGGAATTCTTGCTAAATGACGAGAACGGCGAGGAGCCACACCCAAATCCACAATGACTGAAAAAATATAAAATATTTTCTGTCTACGCAAACCCTAGGAAAGCTAACGTGCACAGAGCAATCACCAAGAAAATCTAAATCCAAACACAAGCAATCAAGGGTAGGATAAGTAAGCTCCCCAATGAAGCAGGTATGTCTCACCTAGGAGAGGCTTGAGACTCCCATACACAACAAGTGGAGGTATGTAGCCAATTATTGTGGCCCTTAGCTTCAATTCCTAAATTGATTATGTTGTCTGACCCCAACCTGACCAGGATACCCACAGAATAACCCCTACAGAGTATGCCCTCAATATCCTAGGTAAGGCCACTAAGGTCACCTCAATATAATCAATGCTCAGGCGAATAGTTGCAGGCGGGATTGACCGTATGGGTAGAGTAGCAAAGCCTGAAACTCTCGAAAGAGCCCCAAGATACAAATACAATCCTGAAAATATCTCTGGTGTTACTCAGTTATGACTAGGGGTCATCCCAATCAATAACCGCTCACACTACCTTGTGCTTAACTCCCTTTTGAGAGGAGGATCCTCAGAAACACTAGTTATACCAAGGAATTTCACATCCTCCTCACATGGACAGACACATACATGTTGTTGTTTAGTGGTCTTGGAGAATTTACTCACAATGAACTATTCCAAGACCCTAAAACCTAATCTTGTTGGTGAATCCTATCAAATAAAATAGTGTAGTTCATTTTAATTAAGTATTGATTTTAATTGGCTTTGTTACTCAAAAGAGGTATATGGCCATGCAACTAATGGAGTCATGACACAAAATGAAGCAAAATGCACACCTAACAATCAATACAAATGCATTGTTTCCTTGAAAAAAAGGGTATGCTACTACATGAAATGCACAATTTTCTTCAAATGATAAATGCAAGCTTTCCTATACGAAATCATGACTAATACTCCAAAGAAAATCTAGTGCAAGTACTATGAAAAATGCAAGATGCAATGGATGATGATAAGCAAATATTTTTGGATTTTTTGAAATAAAAATGAGATATTAAAGCAAAAGAATGGCTCTACAACCCCCAAACTCTGCAAGAACACTCAAGCAACACTCAAGCAAAGTACTAAGGTAAAAGAAATCTAATGCACTAATCCCAAAACAAAAAATCGAAAATGCAATGACAAGAACATTCTTCAAAAAATAAATTTTACCCTAAAAAAAACGTCTCTGGTAAGAAATAGAGGTGTATACATACTCTAGCAGTATCAAAGGAGACTCAACAATCATCAAAATTCACCCAACAACCATCCATCTTCCTCTAGAAGGAAAAACTAAGGGCATACGCGATTGTTCGCAGTAAACCCGCATGTGTATGTGGAAAAAGTAGTGAAACCCTCGTATATACGCGACTGTGAGTTAAAAACTCGTGTATAGGAAGAAAGGTGCATAAAAATAAAGGCAAACAGACAAGATGAGACAAACTTCACACCAATCAGACACTACCATGCAAACATTTCGCTAGACCTGACACAGAAACAAGAGAAAAAGAGCAGTTCAAAGTCATTGAATGCCGATAGAAAACCCCCAAAGGAAAACTACTAGGAACTCCCCAGCAGAGTCACCAATTTTGTTACGGAGAGAAAATCCTATGGCTTGGGCTACCACAACAGATAGCTTGACTCCAGAAATCAATCCTTTCCAATATACAATAGAAATCAAATATCTAACACTAAAGGATCAGACCTTCTACCTTATTCCATACGGTTGAAGTAGATCCCCGTTGAGCTTTTCAACTTCATCTTGAATTGATGAATCACTTCCTCAACAACAAGTAAACAAGATAAGAAGACTATATATATTGGTGTTAGATCTATTCTAGCATATATAATCAACAATGTATAAGCATTTGAAATCATCCATGGATAAAATATTCATTCAAACATACATTATTGGACAGGAAAAGATATTTCTGTTAATATAAAATCAGAGATTACAATGGATACAACCTCTATCGGCACGTTTGCGAATTAGAGAAACTGAATCCCCCACTTGGGCCTCCACCACCTTAATCCTCCATCTATCTATAGCAAGCTCAGAAGAAAAAAGAAATCTTGGTAAGAACAAAAAAGTGCTCCAAGGGACAAAGGGATGTAGACTCAAGCACAAGTTCCGACAACAATGGACTATAGTTTCTTTGCTCTCAATTCTCTTATGCCTTCAATGAATCCAAAGAGTTCCTTATATAGATTTTCAAAGGGGTAATGAAAGGTCGAATCTAAGCAATCTCAAGGCATATGGAAGGCCAAGAGTCAAGTGAGTCGGATCCATGTCAAGGAAAACTCCAAAAGGATTTGGATTTTGCACACATCCCGATGTACGCGGTTTTAGGGGTCAAACCCGCGTATATACGTGATTAGGGGTTTAAAAGTCACGTGTATTAATTTTCACATGTTTATAGGGATAGTCAAGGAAACATCAAAGGAGAAAAAATGGTCCAAGGGGTCTCAGGAGTCTACAGAGGGATAGGGGAAGGCCATATAAGTGTGATTCACCTAGAGTGGTAAAATCATCTATAACAACACTAAAGAAGGGAGATGATTATGTGCTGTCATGTGATTAGTTAAATGCCATTATAGTCGGATAAATTTATAGAGCAGTTGACCACTAAAGGGCCAACTTGTTCATCCCTATAAATCATTATATAAAGCAGCCTCTGTGAGAAAGCTTAGTTAGCTAGAAAATCAGTGAGTTGGCAGAGCTAGGAGAAGAGTTCTTGCTGTGATTTATTCTTGAATTTTGTATTTATGTTCGACCATTTGAATAAAGAGCTGTATGCATTGTCGTTGAAGATTGCATTTATGTGGAAGTTAGCAAGGCATCACCACTGATTGCTGAGAGGGCCCCTCATCAACCAGAGGTTCATTTTCTTTGTTTAGCTTAGTCTATTTTATGTTTTAGCTAGTCTAGTTTAATTTATAGTTTGCTTCCATTAGATTATAGTAAATCATATTCTATTTGTTTTATGTAATACATTAACTTAGTTTTATTTTGAAAGTTAATTATTTAAATGCGTGCATAGCTTGCTTTGGGTGATTTGGTTTCCAGTTATTTCATTTTCAACATTACTTTCACTCTTTGTTTTCAATAATATAGAATAAGTTGTTTTCATGAATTTAGAATAGATTCAATTCTCTTATTTCTTTTCATGTTTTGAATTTATGCAAGTTAATTTCCAGTTGATTTATTAGTTTAATATGCAATGATCCATTTTATTCATGAATTAGTTTAAGGTTAATTTGTTGTTAAATAGCTTTATTTATTGTTCCGATGCATTAGAATTATATCTGCGTGGCTTCAGCTGAAGATTAGGTCATTTAGGTTAGTTTTTACTATTTTAACTATGCAACCTATAATTCGAACAACCTGTTCAGTCTGTTATTCAACCACCCCTTTCAGACCCATAGTTCAGTCTGTCATTCAGCCCTTAGTTCTGTTTTTAGTGTTTTTTATGTGTTTTAAGATTGTTTTTAGTTTTGTTTTATGAATGTCTGAATTATGTTTTGAGTGTAATATTTAGATGACAGTTTTGTTTAACATTAAAGATAAAGTTTAGTTGTTTTAAATTATTTATTTAAGTTTTATCATTTTTCCTACTTATTTTACCTTGAATGAAGTTTAAGTTATTATTATGTTTTGTTTCTTAATTTTTGTTTTTGATTTTTTTTTATTGTTGTATGGTTTTGTGTGAGATTTAGTGTTTTCCTTAGTATTTTTTTAGGTTGTCTTTTTTATGTTGTGTTATTGTTGAAAGAACTTGTAGGATAGAACCTAAAGTTTTCTTTATTAAGTATTCTACTTGTTTATTTTATTAAGTTTTCTAGTTGCTTATAAGTTAAGTTCTCATTGTACCCTAGTTTTCAATTTGAATAGTTAATTGTTGATTGTATTTCAGTTTAAAGTCGATTATCAATTGTTTAGCTTATTAGTCTACGTCAGTTTAATTAATTTAATAATTACATTTTTGGAGTTTGACTCAGTTTTTCATTTTGAAAGATCTTTCGATATTTTGTTTGCTAAAATATTTGCATGACACTCTCTACCTTCACATATATTTTGAGTCAAATATAAGCTTACTAACCCCGGTTGATAATTAAAGAATAGGTGTATTAATTTAGACATAATAAAACACCCAACATTTTTGGCACCATTGTCGAGGAATTGTTTTGTAAGGTAGAATAGAATTCTTTATGAAGTTTAGTCATATATCGGTATCGAGGGAGTGGTAAGACGTGAGGTAAGAACTTGCGCATCTGTTATAACATGCACCCCCAAATCCAGCAACAGTAGTGTCATAGGTTTTCTTCAGTTTAAAATTATTTCGTCAGTAGAATTAGAGATCCTCAGGGTATATTGACAAGACCAAAAAAGTTACTGAAGTCTCTACTAACTATGATAGGGGACGTAATTCCTCAACTACTAACTCACCAAAAAGGTATCGAATGATGCATGTAGCAAGTAGTTCTACCATGAAACCTAAATAAATTACCTTAGAATATCTTACTAGAGAAGCCATAGAAGGAGAAGGAACCTTGGAAGAATATCCTAAAGACCTCGATCTTGAGGAAGTACAAGAAGATCAGCCATTCGAAACCCCTAGTCCTCCACTAGTTTCAAATTCAATTAACACAACTTTTTCACTAGTAGGAGACCCGAATTTTGTTGAGTTTGTTGATCCCGCTCAAGTAAAAGCTCTCTTTGGAACCTTAGTAGATCGAGTTATTTCACAAATTGAAACTTCTATAGTAGAAACTACTATCCCTCTATGATTCAATAAAAACATGGTTGATGAGAGGAAGATCTCTGCCGAAAAAGAACGTTGGGATGCCCCATGATCACCTCAAAAGGATCCTCCTACGTATATTTATGTTAAGAATCCAGCTTATATGGAGAGACAGGAGAAAACGAAGATCATGATGAAGTTAGGAATGGAGAAATATAAGGGGAAAATTGAACCGAGGCTACTTTTGGGTTCCCTATCTTAGATACAATCCAGGATGTAACCATGAAAAACATCCCTCCTTCCTCCTTAACTACTTTATATGGAAAAAGTAATGAGGACCCTAGCACATTCCTGTTCGAGTTCAATATCCTTTGTACGAGTTACAATTATCTACAAGATGCTCACAAATTAAAACTCTTTTCCACTACACTCAAGGATTCCACCTTGAGATGGTTCATGGGATTAGGAGAATCCACTATCAGGACTTGGGATGATATGAAAACCTCATTCTTATGAAAATATCAAGAATACTGCAAACCTAAAGACTCTCGACATGATATATTCAAGATACAACAACTTGAAAAGGAGAGATTGGAGGATTATCTTGAGAGATTTATTTATACATTACATAAGTCTAAATATAATGACCTCGAAGAAGATGTAGTATGCACACTTTTCCTTAAGGGAATCTCGGAGGACTTTTTAGAAAGCCTTAATCTCATGGAAGCTGGCGATATTTCCCATAAAAAATTTGCACAGATTGGTCATATGTGTAAAAATTATTCTAGTAGTAGGGGAAAAGTTACGAAATTTTTTTTGAGAGCCTTTTAGTAGAAATATAGGAGGAAATGTATCTAGTTCAAGAAGAGTTACAAGAGTAGAGGTAGGAAACTCGTTGGATAATTTTAAGACTAATATCTTAGGAGCAATGGGTTCCCAACTAGATACTTTACAAGCTAAGAAGAGGTAGGATGAAGAACGAGCAGAAATGACCATTTTTTGTCCAAGATGTAGAACTAAACATCCCCAAATGGAATGTCCATTAAACAACATCTCTGTATGTCACATCTGTACAGAAGAGCATCGAACAGATAACTGCCCATCTTTTCCTGGGTTGCAAGCCATATATAAGAGTGGGGATGTGGATGAAACATATAGGAGGCCTCCTTGGCAACCTAGAGACCAACATTCATATCCAAACTTTCCACCACAACCTCCACTCTATTATCCTCTGTATCAGCCACCTCAACAATGGAACAATTCTAGCTGGCGGAATTGGCCACCTCAGTATCCTCCTCCTCAATTTCCACAACAACAATATTTGTTAGAAGGATGGATAGGACAACCATATCCTCAGTCACAACCTGATCTTGCACCTAATCATCCTTATCCTCATAATCAAACAAATTTCCAACAAATGTCATCTGGATTTGTACCTTCAGTTCCTTTGATCGCACAACAACCTCATCACTTTCAGAATGCAAATCCTCCTCGACCGACATTGTTACCTACATAACCGATACCTAACCCTAACACTAAAAAAGATCAAGATATGAACAGCAATGAGTTGAAAACTCTTCCCTCATACCTTATCTCGATTGTACCTATACATGAAATTCAATTACGTTCGAGAATAATTGTGAATAATAAACCCAAGTCATCAGCCATCATTTAGGAACCAAACGAAGAAGAAGAAGATTCAAGTGAACCTGTGAATGATATTATTTTGGAGGATGTGAACATTCCAAAGGTTTCAGTACACACCCATCCTCCACAAGAAACTATTTAGGAACAAATAATTCCTCCATTTCTAGAAATATTAGTAATAGAAAGACCTGTATTTCATTCGTAGTATAACATTTTGAATGAATTGAAAAACATATGTATTAAAATCCCTCTATTACAAGATATCAAAGGTATACCAATATATATTAATGGAATAAAAGAGCTATGTATTAAACAACTAGGAAAGAAGCAAAATGACCTTCTTACAATTAATGTCATAGGAGAAATGTCTAAATGTATGACAGGTCAGTCTCGGATTACAAAATATACAAATCCAGGAGCCCCAATAGTGACTGCAATTATAAGCAACACCCCCATAGAGAATACATTAATCGATTTAGGATCTGCTATTAACATGATGACCACCGTAGTTTTAGAAGTTTTATAGTTAGGATGATTTCTTCGACCTACCCCTTCCATCCTAGAACTAGCAGATCACACAACGGTAAAACCCGCTGGAGTCCAAGATGACATTGTTGTATGAGTAGCTTCGTTTGAATACCCAATCAACTTTATGGTCATAGAATCAAGGGATCCTTCTAAAGCACATCCGATTATCTTGGGAAGACCATGGTCAACTAGTGCAAATGATTTTATAGGGTGTATGGATGGGGAGATGACTATTCCCAATGGGTTGTCCACACAAATACTTATTTTATACCCCCCAGCACAACCCATAACCGAAAAATTCATGGTGGTTAAACTTTTCTTTTGGGGATGAAGACTTTGATGATCTCTCGCTTCCTAGTGATTTTTCTTTAGCACTTTAGGATAAGACCACTGAGAATGTATTAAACCAGTTTGTTTCTTCGATAACCTGTATAGATTTCCCTTAGTCCTTTGCTCAACTCGATCATATTTTGGAAATGAGATTCAAGAGAATATGGCTCTCTCAATGTTTATAGAAGCACCTTGTGTCTTCATAATTGAAGAGCATACAGGACCATATACCATACCTTGTGAGTTTGGCTATGAAAAATTCTTACATATAAACGCAGGATTAAGTGAAAACCAACAAGCACAGCTGCTTAAAGTTCTTAAGAAACAAGATGGAGCATGTGCATGGGAATACAATGATATGAATGGTATACACCCTGATAACTGTATTCACCATATTTATATGGATCAAAGCATGTCACCTGTAAGGAAGCCATAGAGGAGGATGAATCCTGCTCTAAAGGATATTGTAAAAGAAGAATTACAAAAACTGCTCACTACTCGTTTCATCTATCCTATTTCAATGGGTATCTCCTTTAGTGGCAGTTCAAAAGAAATTTACAGGGAAATGGCATATTTGTGATTATTTTAGAGAGTTAAACAAAGTTACACTTAAAGACTACTTTCATTTACCTTTTATCGATGAAGTATTAGATACTTTGTTAGGTAAACAATATTTTTCCTTTCTTGACAGGTATAGTGGTTACAACCAGATTTTAATAGCACCGAAATATCAAGAAAAAACATCTTTTATAAGCCCTTGGGGAACATATGCTTATCGAGTTTTTCTATTTGGCTTAAGTAATACACCTGCCACTTCCCAACGAGCAGTCTTAGAAATTTTTTTCGATCTTATACATGACTGTGTGGATGTATACATGGATGAATTTACGGCATATGGTAATACTTTTCAAGAATCCCTTGACAACCTTGAGAAGGAATTGATCTTATGTCAAGAAACGAATTCATCTCTCAGTCGCAAAAAAAGTAAAATGTTACTAACAGAAGGTATAGTTTTGGGACACCATGTTTCTTCTCAAGGAATCAAGATAGACCTTGTAAAGATCGAAGTAATTGTTGGCCTTCCCTCTCCCAAAACTCAGAAAAAGGTAACAAGCTTTCTTGGTTAGATAGGCTATTACCACCGCTTTATTGAAAATTTTACTAAAATCGTTGCACCATTGTTTAGGTTACTTACAAAGGACTCAGAATTCCAGTGGACACAATCTTGTCAAAATTGTTTTGAGATCTTAAAAGCTAAACTATCAGTGGCACCAATACTTAGGGGTCCTTATTGGTCCCCCCCTTTTCACATATCTATTGATGCCTCTGATACAGACATATGAGGAGTCCTTGTCCAAAAAGAAGGACAAGCACCTTATGCCATCTATTTTGTTAGCAAAAATCTAACCCTTGCAGAATTAAATTATACTGTTATGGAAAAACAATTTTTTGCAGTAGTTTATTCTATTAATAAATTTCGTCATTATATCACAGGTTCTGAATCCTTTGTAGTAAATGGACATAGAATTAGGCTCTATCACCAATCGACATCTAAACAGGATTTCATACAAACTATTTTGTAGCAAAATGAAATGGAATTAGTTGAAGGGGAAGTTATTCCACCTCGTCCCGATCCTTGAAAAATATTTTGGTTTATTATCACTTGTATATATGTAAATATTTGCTTATTGCTTTGAATAAGGAAGAGTCGTTTCTAATATATTGTTTACACATGACTCGTATTTTTTTATGTCTTTATGAATAAATTGAATCATCTAACAAGTGGTTTTGTAGTTTGATTACAAGTATATTATCTCTATGAGCATCTAATAGAATATTGTTTGGACAAGGAAAGTATGCTAAATACTTATCAGGTATTTTAATCCCTTTAGGGTACTTTCAACATTTGCAGCTTATACAGATAAATTTTTTATATCAATCCTTCATATATCATACTTCACCAGTTTTTCTATGATTCATATAGTTTCTCGTATCTTGATTTAGACATGTATATTTCTAATTTTTTCTTTTAAACAATTGCTCAATAAGACCCACTTTCATTATCATATTTTTCACATCCTTATTTTTTACCTATGGATTACTAGTTCATCCTATACTTGTTATTAAAACTTGTCTCTTGAGTATTTTGGTGATAACTCGAAATTAAGTGGAGTTTTTATCTGTGGGGAACATTACTTTAATTTATAAAGAAGAAGGACTATTAGGTTCAAAGAACAACTTTTAGTTATTCTCTTTTAACATGTTTTATGAGTATGGTCATTATGAAATTAGTTATAACTTTATTTTGAAAAAAAATGAATTATGTGTTTAGCAGGAGTTAACACACTCTAGTACCAATCGGCTTCCATATCTTTAATATCATTATACAAGGCAAACCCACCGAGGTACTGAATAGGCCTACGGGCAACAGGTCAATGCTAAGTAAAAACCTTACAACAGGAAGCTCGATAAATGCAAGTAAACTCGCGAGGGTACTGAACAAGCATGTTGGTAGGGGGCAATATTTGGTAAATGAGATCTGGTTAATACACCACTATACACATAGTTGATCAAATAGTGATAATATATGAAAAAAAATTCAAAAAAATTATGTCATGGCCAATTTTTTATAATGTCATTCGAGAATGGCTCTAACTTGACTTTTCCCTGGCCGTGTAATTTTGCATATACTTAAGATATCATTATCTTAGAAATGGGGCCCATTGCTATAATTCTCACACTACAGGATACACTTAAAATAATTTATGATGACATGATATCTTTACAATAAGGCATGGATGGCTAGTTTTTCCCTATGGTATTATTTTAATTATATTATTCTCATTTACATGGTCTTTCTAAGACTTCTTTTATTTTTCATGAATATACATTTCTCAACCATTTCCATTTACTAGTTAGTTTTTTTTACTAATTCACAACATGCTCACATTTTTTCTATTTTTTTGGAATAATCATTTTTTATCTCTATGGATTGAGGACACACCATCTCTTTGGTTTGGGGGAAGATGGATTTGATTTGAAAATTAGATTATTTTTTATTTTTGATAAATCTATTTATCTCTAACAAATGATAAGTATGTTCAGGAATATAAACACTTGAATTTGGTTATAGCTTGAAGCATATTTTACAGCAAAATTCAATATGGTCTTACCATATGAAGAATCAAATGAATGAAAATGAAATATCAAATAGCAATCTGAGAAAATGGTGATATTATGGTATTTATGATTAAATTTATTAAACAATTTTTTTTTTGGCAAAAAACTTTTTAACTTCCATTTCACTCTTAATAATTTTATTCTTTTACCCAACCATGCATGAAAATTATTAATCTTTTAGTGATTCAAAATGCAATTTATGTTTTTGTGTTATATATTCAACCCGCCCAAAATTTTACTTTGGACATGGTTGAATTAATTTTAAACCTTATAAATGATAAAATTATTTTGAACCTCATAACTGTTGAAAATCCAATAAAGTCATTTTTAATTTTCATACAATGTGTGATATGAAAGATATGTTATTTTTAAGTTAAAATTTAACAAAGTGAAGTTTAAATTACCTTCTTCATCTGCCAAGTTGAAGGAAGCTATTAGTTTGCCTTCTTCCTAAATGGTTTTTCTTTCTTTTTGCTCAGGGGGACCTCGCATTTCTCTGGTTTACGGGAATGTTGTTCCCTAATTTGTTTTCTTTTTTGATAGATAAATTACTCATTTAACCATATATTTTATGATATTTTGTATATTTTATGACATGCATATCATTATTCAACCTCAAGTATGAGTGTTTTTAAGGTTTATATAAAATTATTTTATTATTATCATTTTTATGGTTTTATTAATTAAAAATAACATTATTAAAAAAATTTGATGTATTAATTGGTCTATATAATTATTTGCAGATTTTATAATCTCTTTGGGCCAAGTTAATACGCAAAACACATTCAGCGTGCTTTTCGCACAGCATGTCCAACTCGTCATTCATCCTGTTGCATGAAACTTGCTGGTGGTTTTCCAGATGTGGAAAGGTGTTGCTGTAGACTCTAGTACTGAAGCACGCCAGCAGATAGACACTCCATTCTCCCTAGATCGATGCCCAAGGTATCCAGCTCATGTCCCAGCCTTCCATTCAACACTCCGTCTAGATCGGCCATCAGACTGCACGTTGCTGAGAATTAAATCTGTTCATTTCAAATGTGAAACAACTGCAAACTGTTTTGTTGTCCACGTGCCTAGGTGATAGCAAGATCATTAGTCTAGAAGGATCGTTAGTGCATTGATTTTTCCCAACACCAAGTTGTTAAATTCCCATGTGTTCAAATAATGGAGCATCTTCAGTCTAAAAGGATCGCTCGTGGCCTCCTCTTCCTGACTCTAAACTACAACCAGTCTACGCATTTGAAGAATAAAACTACATGCATTCTAGAAGAGCCACCATGTATGCTGCCCTTGCTCATCACCATTCCACAGTTGCGATGAAGAAGGAGTCATGCGCCACATCTTAAGACCTGTTGTGTTGGAAAAGGAATATGTGCGTATGTTGTCCAGTGAAAAGAATCAGACTCACGCTGAAGAAGGGAGATGCTTATGCACTATCCCGTCATTAGTTAAATGCCATTATAGTCAACTAAATTTAGAGAGAAGTCGACAACTAAAGAGTCGACTTGCTCATCCCTGTAAATCATTATATAAACTATCCTCTGTGAGAGAGCTCACTTACCTAGAAAATCAGTCACTTAGCAGAGTTAAGAGAAGAGTTCTTGCTGTGATTTACTCTTGAACTTTATATTTCTGTTCCACCATCTGAATAAAGAGTTGTACGCATTGTTGTTGAAGATTGCGTTTAAGTAGAAGTTAGCCAGGAATCACCCTTGATTGTTGAGAGGGCCCCTCATCAAGTAGAGGTTCATTTTCTTTGTTTAGCTTAGTTTCTTTTCTATTTTATCTAGTCTAATTTAATTTCTAGTTTTCTTCCATTAGATTATAGTAAATGCTATTCTGTTTTTTTCTGTAATACATTAACTTAGTTTTATTTCGAAAGTCAATTAGTTAGATGCATGCATAGCTTGCTTTCAGTTATTTGTTTTCAGTCATTTGGTTTTCAGTTATTTCATTTTCAGCATTACTTTCAGTCTTTGTTTTCAAGAATCATTAGAGGAAATTTCAATTTGAAATGGTCCTTCCAAAAATAATACAAATTCCATGTCATCATGTAATATCCAATCAAAATGATTTAAAAATCAAAGAGGGAGCACCTCTTAAACAAAATTTTAATGTAAATTTGGGGGATAGGTGTCTCGTTGGGTGCGGAATTTAATTCCGCATCCGACGAGCTCTCTTGATCCAAATTTGAGTAAAAACATAGGGAGATATGTTGAAAATAGGAACAAAAAGTTGTTTTTTCTTTTCTTCCTCCAAAATTAATAAATATTATGTTATTATCATTAACTATTATTTTATTAATTTTTCTTACGAAGCCCATTTTGAGTTGAAATTTTCTCTAATGATAGAATAAGTTGTTTTCATGAATTTAGAATAGATTCAATCATGTTATTTCTTTTCTTGTTTCGAATTTATGCAAGTTAATTTCCAGCTGATTTATTAGTTTAATATGCAATGATCCCTTTTGTTCATGAATTAGTTTAAGGTTAATTTTTTGTTAAATAGATTTATTTACTGCTCCGATGCATTAGAATTACATTTGCATGGCTTCAACTAAAGCTTAGTTCATTTAGGTTAGTTTTTACTATTTTAACTGTGCATCCTATCATTTGAACAACCTGTTCAGTCTGTTATTTAACCACCCCATTCAGACCCACTGTCCATTCTGTCATTCAGCCTTAGTTCTATTTTTAATGTTTTTTATGTGTTTTTTGATTGTTTTTAGTTTTGTTTTCTAAATGTATGAATCATGTTTTGACTGTAATATTTACATGATAGTTTTGTTTAACATTAAAGATAAATTTTAGTTGTTTTAAATTATTTATTTAAGTTTTATCATTTTTCCTATTGCTTTTACCTTGAACGAAGTTTAGGTGATTCTTAAGTTCTGTTTTATTGTTGTATGGTTTTGTGTTATATTTAGTGTTTTCCTTAGTATGTTTTTAGGTTTCCTTTTTTATGTTGTGTTATTGTTGAAAGAACTTGTAGGATAGAACCTCAAGTTTCTTTTATTAAGTTTTGTACTTGCTTATTTTATTAAGTTTTCTACTTGCTTATAAGTTAAGTTCTCCTTGTACCACAGTTTTCCATTGGAATAGTTAATTGTTGATTGTATTTCAGTTTAAAGTCTATTATGAGTGCTCGCACAAAGTTGGTTCCACTTCTTAGTGCCACTTAAGAAATCAGAAACGCACTTCCAAAGTGAAACTCAAGAACGCATATGCATTATTGATGGTAAGTTCGGAATAACCCAAGCCCAAACACAAGGCTAATGTTCGTAAGAAAGTATCGCATATGTGATATATCGCGATATATGCGATATATCGCATATGCGATATGTGATATTGGAAATTAAAAAAAAAACAAAACAGAGGCCGCGGGCCTCAAATATATCGCATATGCAATATATCACATATGGGATATATATCGCAAGTGCAATATATCACATATGCAATATTGAAAACTAAAAACAAAAACAAAACAGATGCCACGGGCCTCAAATCTCATTTGCATAGTCAATCATCGGGAGAGCGATAAAGCGTGTGGGCAAAAAAACACAGAGGCGATTTGTGTTTTAGGTTTTAGAGGTTGAGTTGGAGGTGGATAGGCTGCAATGGCAAGTAAATTCTCTTATCCATTTCAGCTATTCTTCAATTGTTTATTGTTTTTCTTAATTTCATAGTTTTTTTAATTATTTAAAACAAATTTAATAAAAAAAATTGAATGAAGTCAAAGAATGATTAAGTAAAAATACTTGTATTTTTTTGTTTAAATCTCAATAGATAACAGAAATGAACAAGACAATGTGGAAAACCCTCCCTCTAATAACCCAGAACCTAACCCAAACATGAACCCAAACCCAAACCCGTAGGGGGAACAAGATCAAAACTCATATATTATTGTGTGTTTGGAGTCATTGAGGCACCTTAGCACATCTATTAGAGGGGGGGATCATTTGAGATAGTATTTAGCCGATGCATTGGACACAATAACAAACACAATTGCCAATGCCCAAGGAGCTCTATACAACATTAGCTCGTACAGAGAATCCAGGAGGCAATACTACTCCGATGGATTGAGTTATAAAGACATCAAAGACATTAAAATTACAAAAGACCAATTATTTTCATTATTCCGGAACCCTAGCACCGGATTGGTTCCACCACCAGTCGAGCACACATTTTCATAGACTGGTGCATTGAACCAAATATAAAAGCCAATTGGATGGATCATTGGTATATGGTTTTCGATGAATACCCTCATGGGAATAGGGACATCCCATTTTATTTCCTTAGGAAGTTGTATGCAAAATTCATCCTAGGGAAACATGTTTACTACTTCGATATCTTAGGCTTCTAGGGTGTTGGTCATGGGATGCATGTAACATACCCCTTATACCGGGTGCTGTTATGTCTGAAAAATGGCAAAAAAATTTGCTTCGATGTCACTACAATATGTGTCAACCCTGTTAGTGGCATATTTTACATGGCCTTTCAATGAAACATGTCCAATCAAACTTGATAATGACAAATCTATATGTGTTTCACAACAATCATTGACAATTTACATCCGTCCTCCTCTACGGGAAACCAACATGCAATTTGCATCCAATTTACTAAGATTTCTATTGCTAACAAAAGCAAACATGCTTATTGTGCCTACCTCATTTTGTGATCCCCTCAATCTTGAAATATGTAGCAATTAACCTGTCATTCGATACATACTCCAATGTTCCTTTAACCACATTTTATCTATACCAACCTTTGACTAAGAATATGGATCTCTCTTGAGCAAAGTGAACTACTCATTTGTTTATTCTTAATATATGAGATGCACTTTCATTCATATTAGCAACGTATTTGCAGAACATTTAATACAGTTATTGACAATTTCTTTATTGTAATTTGCTCAAAATATTATTCATAATCACAAACCCTTCCTCATCATGATGATTGGAAAACGGCCAAATGTGCGGCAAGAATTCATCATGATAATAATAATATTCATTATTATTATTTCGAAGGGACTTAGTCGATTGACAAGGTTGCAAGACAAATGCTAAGTACACAAACAAATAAGGAAAATGAGACATTTAGGCACAAACAACAGAACACCAATATGTGGTTCACCCAATCCATGGGCTACATCCACCAAATCTGTTTCATCATGTATTATTCATCAAATGAAAAGTTACATCCCACAACAGCCTTGTCACCATACTTTTGGAAAGGTATAAACCTTATTTATAAATGGATCCAAGAGGCATAATTACCTTTACAAGGGAATGTGAACCCTTATACATAGCAACATCTATGTCATTCTATTTAAACATATCATATTGTTATATCGTTAAACATATCATAGCATTATATCATTAAACATATCATATCATGTTTTAACAAAGTGTACCAAGACTATATTTTGAAAGGGTTTAGTAACGAGATGTACAATTCCACTCTCATACACCTTAAGTACTCCTCCAATAAGGAGGAAAGTGTTCTTTTAAGAAAAACTTCAATACTATCCTAGAGCTCACCCTTCTCATGTGAGGATATAACATATTATTACTGAAGGATTAAAAGAGCATAAGGGGTACTACCGAGATCCCGTTGTCCATAATACAGGGAAAAAATAAAAGACGACATTGATTAAGAACTTTTAAAAAATAAGGGGCATCCTTGGAGACTTCAAAGGAGTCCTTCTACCACTATTCCAGCCACGAGTTGGGATTTTAGAAAATGAAGGTAATGCATAAGAGGTTTATCCTCGTTTTTGGAAGTTATAACAAGAAATCAGAACATTTGAACAATGGGGTTTAACTCGATTTTATAGCTAAATGAGCCATCTAGGACTTTAGGTTTCCATATCGATACAAACTAATCCGGCACCAAACTAACTACTAAGAGCAACCCTTCCATTTAAAGCTTTAAATCCGGCTTGTAAACTAGTTCGTTTATGTATTTCTGTATACTGGGCATTCGTTGTTGTCAACGATTGACAGTGAAGATTC
>LPNX010353371.1:742051-752706 GCA_001517045.1 Pseudotsuga menziesii | reverse complement strand
ATATATATATATATATATATGTTGGGGCTCCAACCTTAAAGGTCCTTAGTTTTGGCAACTCCGCGGTTTTGGTGTGAAGCTTGTAAGCGGAGTTGCGGCACAAAATAGTCTTAGGGGTTTCGGGGTTGCGTTGAAGCCCCTCTTTTTGTAAATAACCCATGGTTTAAGTCCAGGGTTTATGGTTTTTGGGTGCCCATGGTTTAAGCCCATGGTATTGTAATAGTGCACTTGTATAAATAGGCACTTATGTAAAGGAGTCAAATGGGGTTTTAAGGGTTTTGATGTATGATTATTTGATGTGAAGAAGCTAAGGCCTATTTTAGGGTTTAAGGTTAAGTCCCAGCTGAGTGCGTGGATGACCTCTGCAGCTGTGTGCATAGAGGGTTTTTGTAAGAAGGTTAAGTCCCAGCTGAGTGCATGGACGACCTCTGCAGCTGTGTGCGGAGAGGGTTTTTTAAGAAAGGTTCTGCAGCTAAGTGTGCAGCTTTGGGTGATTGAAGAGATCTGCAGCTGAGTGCATAGATCAGAACTGTGTGTTTGTAAAGAGTTGAATATAAACAGAGTTATGTGGACGTAGCCCCTACACTAGGGATGAACCACGTATATCTTTTGTTGTGGTGGTTCTTTTATGTTGTTTTTGTTATGTTTTTATGCATTTGATAATTAGGTGAATGATAAGTAAGATATATTGCTAAGTACTAACTTCGCTATGAATTCTGAGTTAAGGGTTAAGCAAAAAACTGTCATTTTATCTAAACTGCGAAGCTATTTAAGTGAATGTCAAAGCTCTCTATTGTATGATTATTATTTGTTAAGACTAAAGGTACAGTAATATCCCTCTTGCGCTTGCAGAAACCTGATTCTGTGGCACCCCATAGCTATTTCGGGTGAGACTGCAACCTGTTTGCAGGTTGTTGCCGAAACGACCAACACTGTGGGTCTCTTTGTTGGTGCGAAGATAAAAGTATAGAACCTGGGTCTGCCCTAAGCCCAACAAATTGGTTCCGTTGCCGGTTGAACCAGTATATTCTTCAAGAGGGATCTACGTCGTACCTGAAGGGATATGTTTTGGAGGCCTCAGTAAAAGAAATTGGTGACTGGATCGAAGATACCTATCTGAAATTTGTTGAACAAGAAAATAAAGATCCTTGTCGTAGCTCAGACGACTTCTTGCAAAGGTACATTTTTTCTGATATTTATGAAATTTTCATTGGTAGTATCCACATAGAATTGCTCCAGTGGTTATCTAGGTTGACAGAAATGAAGACAAACTTCAAAGAAGATCAGTTTCCTACCTGGACCCCAGAAAGAATTATGCTGTTGAAAAGAGTGAACAACGCGGTATCAAGAGTTGTTGACTTCTGGACAACGCGAACCCTTGAAGCATTTGTGACGGAGTTTTCCATCGACACACATACTTCTTTCAACGAAGCAGAAAGACAATTTTTCAAAGGACCAAGGGGTAAGTACTTGAATTCATTAAGTCTGAAAATTAAAATGCTCTTGGCTGAGAAATGCATATTGCTTATCGAATCAAATTGCTATATTTGTTGCTACTAACCTATGTTTGGAAGTGGAAGTGACTGCGACGAGCAAAGTGGTTTGCTTCACAATGGTAAAAGATACAAGAGAACTCTTGGATCCTATAACCTAGGCCATAATATCGACTAAACCTCATTAATCCCAGAAGAATCTGAATCTGAAGAAATCCTTTTTGTTAGAAACCCTCCTATAACTCCGCAGCGAAGATCTATTATCCCTGAGAACCCTTCACAGTCTGAAAGTAACCCTAGCCCGAGTAGTCCTGTTGCAGGTTAGTCTACCTCAGTAAGTTCCCCTCCTCCTGTTACCAGTCTTCCTCCTCCTCCTCCCCCTCCTCCTCCCCCTCGATTCAATATGGCCCATGTGAATGATGATATCAAGCTCCCAGTATTTAGAGGAACTGGATCAGAGGATCCAGATTAGTTTTGGTTCTTATGCGAAGCTATCTGGACTGCTAAGAATATTATGGATCAAAATACGAGAAGAGCGTAGCTGGTCACTTCTTTCAGAGATCGATATTTGACTTAGTTTATGAATTTTTCCAATACTCAGAACTATGCCTTGGCTAATATTAAAAAAGCAATGATCAAAGAATTCAAGAAGCCTAAATCAGAGTCACAGTGTATAACTGAACTGAAATAAATTCAACAGAAGCAAGGTGAATCCGTTTGGGACTTCGATCAGAGGTTCAAAGTTCTATTGGATCAAGTTAGCTTCACTATTGGACCAGAAAAACATAAAGAATGGTTCATTGCAGCGCTCTTGCCTCATATTAGGACTCCACTTATGCAACAGAAGGTTGCTGACCAGGCAGAGGCATTGGAAATTTCTATGAAACTTGAAACAGCTCATGTCGGAGACAATTCTAGAATAGCTCAAATACAGGAACAGTTAGCAGAAATGACTTTGGAGCTTCATGACATGAAAAAAGGGAAATCTCTTCGAGAAGAGGTTTAGTGTAGACGATGTAGGATAGAAGGTCATGACAAAGAACAGTGTTCTGCATTAAGGAATTATTTGAATACTGGTGCACCGAACCTGTTTAACCCTAACATCCTATATTGTGATATATGTAGAACAACTGGCCAGCATCGACCTGAAGATTGCTACCTACTACAGAGATATGTTTAAGTACCTAAGAATCCCTACTGCAAGTTCTGTAAGTCAGTTGCACACAACAAAGATGATTTTCGTAGCTTTGACCTCATGAGAGAGTGAACCTATGATGCTTATAGGGTACAGCCCGATGCACAAGGCAATGATGGATATGGTTACCATGGTAGTATATCAGGTCGAGGTAATTTCAACGGTCGTGGTCGTGGTGGTATGCCTGGAAGAGCTCGAAGCCAGGTTATTTGCTATAACTGTAATCAGGTAGGGCATCTAGCTAGAGACTATAAGAACCCAACGACGACATGTCGATATTGCAGAGCAGTCTATCATGTGATTGAGCAATGGCCACAGTTGATAGCCAAGATACAAGAAAGAAATGGCGCTCCTACTCAAAATGTTCAAATGATTGTTGTAGAGAAAATACCTATCACAGCCCTGAACGTTGTCATAAGAAGTGGAGGTATGATGCAAGTGGAGAATAAAGGGAAACAACTTGACGAGGCTTGGGTCCACAAGACCCCAGAGAAAATTCCAGCCTTTGATGTTGGAAGAGAAAAAGGAACATTTATGGAAGCTAAAAAAGGCTTTGCTGATACGAGAACATCAGTAGCAACTACACAACAACATCAACAGTAGTTACATCCCCAAGAAGCTTCGTCGGATCAAGTAATTACACTGACATCATTTTTACAGAGTTGTATGAAGCTATTAAGAAATTATAATGCTTTGAATGAGTTACAGAAACTTATTGTGTCTTGCAAACCTCAGCGAAGCTCTAGTAAAGAAAAAAGTGTTAATAGAGTTAGAAGGACTGGAAGAGAAATGAGATTGCATGCTCAGATAGGCAATTATGACATGACTGATATCATTTTAGACCTGGGATCAGAAGTGAATTTCCTAACTAGGAAGACTTGGGAACAAATGGGAAAACCTATGCTAGAATGGTCCCCTATACAGTTGAGATTAGCCAATCAGCAGAAGATTGTGCCCTTGGTAAGATTCCCTAGTGTACCAGTGGACATTGATGGAGTTAGTAATTTAGCAGATTTTGAATTCATTGAAATAATTGATGATAGAAACCCCTATCCAGCCTTGCTAAGAATTGAATGGGTAATAGACAATGATGCAGTAATCAACCTTAAGAATAGACAGATGACTTTTGAAGGAAAAGGCTTGAGATTCATAGTACCGTTGGACCCTTCTGAAGGAGAAAGGTACACAGAGCCAGTCAAAGATGGAGATCGGGATGTTTTGGATCATATCTACAACATCACAGCTAAAGAAGAAGACTATGTTAACCCTAATGCTGAAGGTATAATGGATTGGTAGTGTGACAGTGCTTGCATGACTGATTCAGACGAAGGCTTAGAGAATTGGTAGAATAGACTTTATGAGATACATGGACATCGATGTGCAAGAATTACCAAGTCTCTCAGATGGCTTGGTTCATAGACAAGAATCTTACCTACTTTTGATGGCTTGATAGACCCAAAATATTTTATTGTACAATTCTCAGAGCAAGTACCACATTCACAGAAAATGGAGACTCTAGATTCAGTATTCAAAGCCATAGCTGCCAGATGGTGGAATGGTCATAAAAAGTATATTCATACTTGGGGAGCTTTTCAAAAGTTTCTTCGCCTGAGATTCATGGACCAATCTCAGGAGGTGCGCAGCAAATTTAATGATAAGACTAACCCTCAGGAACATTTGGCGCAGTGTTATGAAGCATGGAAGCATGTACCTTGTGAAGAATGGGTACATAGGTTTGTACACACTCTAGAACCTATATCAAAGAACTAGTATGTGGAGGTGGAGCTCCACCATGGTACTGTAAGTTGGGATAGTCTTGTTGATAGTTTTGTGCTCACATTTTCTATTAATGAGGTTTTCCCTGCTTTGGATGCAGCTATTAGATTGATCCATACTAAGGTGTTTGATGATAAATAAATAGTTGAATACCAACCTGATTGGAAGGAACAAGAAGCTAATGCAGTAGAATGCTATAACCCCTCCATTGATGAAGACGGTGACCCACGTAACATTAATATTCCTGAGTCAGAAGGACACTGCGAAGTACATGGACTAGCAGTCGAAGCACCTAAAGTAACTCAACCCTTGAAGACAAGGAAAGTAAACATTGGATCAAAAGAAATGCCTAAGTATGCTACCATTGGAGATTATTGGGACGAACAAATGGTGAACAAAGTGACTGAAATTCTCCATGAGTATCAAGACTTATTTTCAACAAAGTTCTTAGAAATGAAAGGTATCCTTGGTGATATAGGAGTGATAAAAAAAAATTTGAAAGCTGATGTGAAGCCTGTAAAGCATCGCCCTTATAGGATGAATCCTAAGTATAAAGAAAAAGTCAGGATGGAGCTAGAAAACATGCTCGCTGCAGGAATTATTGAGGCTGTCGAAGAAATTCTGTCGTGGTGTCAGGATGTGTTGAAATCCTGTATTGCACCAAAGAACCTTATTGTGGCGCAGCCAAAGTTACTAGTTGTGCCGAAGAAGAAAGGTGTGTGGGAGCTTAAAATTTGACAGTTGGAAAAAAATCAGATTTGGGGGCGCCAGTAAGTTAATTGCATTACCTGCTTGTAATGATAAGATTCTCGGAAATCTAGCACCGTTTGGACAAGATCTCTGTCAGATTTGGTGTCTTCAATACATAGTTATGGCAGATTTGGTCATTGGATTCTATAAGAAGACACCCTGGCCTGTAAATTTTGCATTACGCATTTTCTTGAGTTTTACAGTTCAGTCCATGTCAGCTGATCACGAAGTTCAGGAATTGTTGAGAGAATTTAGACAGAGAGGTTTGCAGAACCTTATGAGCAATCCACCTGCCTTTACCTATCATGAAGAAACTCCCCCAGCGTCGAATCAACTAATGCAGACATGTTCAACCAGAAAGAAATTTAAGCCGTAATTTTTCTCTAAGCGGAACGAAGATAGACACAAACCATCAGGAAAGACACCGGAGGATCCCAAGATGAATCCTTCTCATTCAGCAGAGCTCCCACATGAAGGTTTTGAAGACTTAGGTGAGGATGAGAATGTTGCCTTGTAGCATCCACCATATCTTCCTTTTATTCGACCAGGAGTTCAGCCACCTCAGCGGATAGCCAAGTTTGCATTACGCACGCCTAAGCTACCATAGGGTGCGTAGTTGGTCGAGACAATGATAGGAAAAATAGATCGCCTCAAGTACGTAGACCACAATACGAATGATCGTGGGAAATTTCCGCAGTTTGCACCTGGGAAATACTTGCACTCTGTCCACTATCCGGAGACTGGAGCGACGTTACTAGAAGTGAAACAGTGGGCTGCTGGCTTGCTGAAGATGTTGAATGTCCCCCACTTCGGTCGCAGCACACAGTTTACCATGGTGGTGAAGCAGCTATTGGCATTGGTGCATGATGGGCACCTATGGAGAGGAGACCAGAGAATTCCTATTAATGGAGAGATAATTCATATGATCACAGGCTTGCCGAAGGAAGGGCCTGATCCTGGGTTCGAATTCGTTGGAAAGCACGAAGACATGAAACTGACACAGCACATGAAGGACCACTACGGGTTGACGAAAGGAAAGTGAGGATATCAAACCTTGACAATTCGGCACCAGAACATTCACTTCGCCGCAGAGCTCTTAGCATGCAAGCTAATGCGGAAGTGCATACCGAATGAAGTACCTGCCCCGATCGTCAGTATTGCTGTGAACTGTGCCAAAGGCTATAGTTACAAATGGGCCAAGTACATTGCTAAGGAATTCCTCGAATATGTCCGTGATGCGCATGAGAAAGGTAGACCCTTTCATTACTCATGGATGATAGTGCTTATTGCACTGGTAGGATGGAGAGAACCTACCGAGGCACAGTTTGTTGATGTGCCTCTGTAGATGCCTGGCGCAGCAAGGTACGCATCTCTCTGGATTTCACAGGATAAATCCTTACAACAAATGATGAACTACGTGTTTTCCTTTTATGCCATGAACATTTCCTATGAGATTCTGAAGATGCCGCGACTCAGTAATGAGCTATTTTCTCAGTATGCAGGAGTGGCCAACTTCAAGGCTGACATGCACAACGTATACATCCAGGCCCGTGCAGATGATAAACATGCATGCTAGAAGTTACCATACATGGTGACCCAAGAAGACATCCTCGTAGTAGTTCAGCAGTGGCCTGCTGAATGGATGAAGGACGCGGGGACAAATCCTAGCATACCAGGCCCCCCAGTAACTGATGTGGGTGCAGGTCCTACTCAGATGCAGCAGCATGACTCACTAGAAGAGAGCGAAGAATAGAGTGAGTTGCAGAAAAGCGAAGATGACCAAGGTGAAGATGATGAAGGTAATGAAGAAGAAGAAGAATCGGTCAAAACCATCTCAGACCCCAATCGCCCAGATAAGCGCAAGTCTCCAGAGGGTTAGGAAGTGACTGAACTTCAGCCCAGAAAGAAAGTGAAGGCGTCAAAGGGAATGAATCTTGTCGAAGAGCCCGCTTTGAAAAGTGAGGAGCTTGACCAGGCTCTGACGAAGTCCACAAAATTATTAACCAAAAAATGGTCAGAGTTTGCAGCTATGCACCTTGATGTGCTCACTGGCGTAGCGTAGAGAATTACAGAACTAAAGGAGTTAGCAGAAAAATTAGTGACTGGTGCTACAGCAAGCAGTGTCCCAATAGGCGCGCAGCCAGATACAAGACAATGGCCAGCCAGAGATAACAGAGGACAAGTTCCAAGTGCATCCCTCATAATAACTGATGCAACGTCTCGCTCGCAGATGAGCATGATAGTTGGGATAGATTACACCAAGTTGTCTATGACAGAGATGCATATTTGTCAATTGGAAATCATGAACGAGATCTAAGAACGCAACATCTTCTCGCACAGGCAGTTGGAAAATACCATGAAGTAGCGTGAGAGCCTCGCAGCGCAGTTGGAAGAAGCAGAGCAGAAGAAAAAGGAAGCAGAAAGCAAGCGGGCTACACTAGTGCGAGCATTGGATGAGGCATGTCGAAGTCTCCCTGACTTCAACATGCAGCTGAGTGTGCAGATCAAAACTTTGTGTTTGTAAAGAGTTGAATATAAACATAGTTCTATGGACGTAGACCCTACACTGGGGGTGAACCACATATATCTTGTGTTGTGGTGGTTCTTTTATGTTGTTTCTATTATGTTTTTATGCATTTGATAATTAGGTGAATGATAAGTAATATATATTGCTAAGTACTAACTTCGCTGTGAATTCTCAGTTAAGGGTTAAGCAAGAAACTGTCATTTTATCTAAACTGTGAAGCTATTGAAGTGAATGTCGAAGCTCTGTATTGTATGATTATTATTTGTTAACACTAAAGGTATAGTAATATCCCTCTCGCGCCTACAAAAACCTGATTTGTGGCACCCGATAGCTGTTTCGGGTGAGACTGCAACCTATTCGTAGGTTGTTGCCGAAAGGGCCAACACTGTGGGTTTCTTTGTTCGTGCAAAGATAAAAGTATAGAACCTGGATCTGCCCTAATCCCAACAATATATATATATATATATATATATACCCAACAGGGAGTAGTTTCCCTATTTTTAATGTTCCTCTATTGTCCTCTAATAATATCGTGATTATTATTAGCATGATGGATCATCATCAGCCTAAGTGATAGATTTCACCCTCCATTACTCCAGTAAGGAGTTTTCTTGAAATGCTTACTAGCGAACTCAAAGGCGTGCACCTACTCCCTAAATATATATATATATATATATATATATATATATAAGTCTATAGTGAAGTTGAAAAAGGCATTTTCGATTTGCAAGTTGTGAATACCAAGGTGACCCAGATTATCCTTCCTGCATTCCCCAACATCTTTTCCTCTTATCCCCTTAGTCTATTCAGTTTCCTCTCATAAATTTCATAAGTCTCCTAAGTACACCACTTAGGATTTCAACTCACTTAAGTGATTACAAGGTTTATCTTTATTCTTTATTTTTTTCCAAGTGGGGCCTTGGCATTGAGCTCCTCACTAGGAGAAAAATACAATATACATTTTACAATATAATGCATTTAGGGGATTGCAAGCAGGACATTACAATCCCCCAAGATAGGGAAGGGGCCAGGACGGATCCTAACCGTGTGCCACACCCTCCACGCACACCAAAACCCTTTCATCTATATTCTCCTGCGGGTCCTATGATTGAGGATACACAGGAGGCATTATTTGACTTGGGAGATACATTGGTTCAGCATGGGATTGATGTCCAAGGCAATGTAGACCAAGGGGCTGAAACTTCTAAGGCCGGCCCATCTAAAGATTACACACGAGATGCAGAGCGTTCAAAGCATTGTGTTACTCCACACCCTTGCACATCATGTGGAGGCATATGCTATGGGCCGGCTTTAGAGATGATGGATTACTTCGATTTGTAAGTAAACCTCATTATTTTCATATTATATTTTGTTTCATATCACAATTTTCAATTGTTTCGCAATTTATTTATATTTAATTATCTAACAAATTATATGAACAAATATACAGCTAGTGTCCCATGGCACAGTAAAGTCGCATAGTCCGCCGATCAATGTTGACAACATTGATGCGGCTGTCAATATTGCATATGGGTTTGGTTCTTCACCAATAGGGGTAAGAACTATACTTGTTAATTTGTCAACTTTATTTACATATTTATAGTAGAAATTGTAACATTCAATATATCATAATTTTGATACAACATGTTTTATGCACGGTGATCAGGATGAGTACATTGAATCTCATCCTATTCCCTCTCATGCAAAGATAGATTCCCAAACACACGTATTATTTTAAATATGCTTTTAATTATGTTTCACTTTCTTTGGAAAAATCATTTTTCATCCATCATGTATATGTCTGGTTTTCTTTGTATTATTTGACATTGACATGTTACGTTATGTAGGGAACCATTGAGCCATTGGTTTTTGAAGAGCACCAAGGCGATGTTGTTGCCGACCCACCTCTTCCCCCCACTAGGTACATGTATTTTTTTCTTTCTTCGAAAGCATAATTTTTCATCTATGTAGTATATATGTCTAAGATTCTTTTTATTATCTGAATTTGGCATATGTTATTTTATGCAGGATTCTATTGAGGCACCGGTGCTTGAAAAGCTCCATATTGATGACCCACCTATCACCAGCCAGCATGTACGTTTATGTTTCGCTTTCTTTGAAAACATCATTTTTCGTCCATGTAGTATATATGTCTAAGATTCTTTTATTATCTGAATTTGACATATGTTATTTTATGTAGGATTCTATTGAGGCACTGGTGCTTGAAGAGCACCTGATTGATGACCCACCTATCACGAGCTAGCAAGTACGTTTATGTTTCGCTTTCTTTGATCAAAACAATTTTCTAGGGCATTTGTTATTTTCCTGGTGGCTATTAATAGTGTTGTCCTAGTCTTTTTCATCATCATTTCATCTTCTGGTTGGTCACTAAGGCGATTATCACAACATCCAAGGAACAAACAGAATCCTCTAATAGGAATCGAAATGGAGTCGCTTTCTCATGATGTTATTCAACTCAAACCTGCAAAGACTATAATATTACACAGATGTAGCTGAAGCTTTTGCAAAAATATTTTGGGAAAACATAAGCACATTCACCGTTGATGGTACCTTCATTGTTTGTGTTTTAATGTTGATGGTTGAACCAGATCACCTGATTATGGTACATTTCTCCTATTACTCATTATTTAATCATCAGCACCATGGCACCCATTTCGTTCTAACTAAAATACTTTTCATCCTTTGGTAACTGCATTTTCTTCTCTTTGCTGTAAAATAAGTTCCATACATTGAAACATTCATTAGTGTATTGTTGCATCAAATAATAACGTATGCTCCATTACATGAAGCATAATGAGCTTGTCAATGCCTTTGGAATTGTTACCCTTTGTTATCTTTGATGATGAATTTTTTATGACGAATTTTAGATAAAAGTTTTTATTTGAAATTTGGA
>LPNX010353371.1:715673-740820 GCA_001517045.1 Pseudotsuga menziesii | reverse complement strand
TGATCTACTCTCCCTCTTTCTATGTATATAGAACACCACAAATAGCCATAAACAGATTTAGTTTCATATGTTTGCACCGGGTACCTCTGCATATTTATAGGAAAAATCCATCTTGATTTCATTTTTCTATAGTACTATACACTATTCATTTTGGACTTCTAGATTAACGGCACTGAATGTGACTGTAGAGAGTTTGATTGGAATAATACTCAGATGTCATACTTAGACTATGAACAATCTGATCGCATCTTGGTAGGATATGGTTGAAGCTACAATATCGATAATTAATTAAATTATTGGCATGCTTCGCCCGAATGGTCTAAAACCTTCTAGACAATTGTCCGTCATAAAATTATTCTTTGATGACATGTGACTTGAAACGAAAGATGAAAGAGACTTGACTTCATCTAGATATTTTGGTGTGGCCGCTGAGGTCAGTCCCGAGATGTGTTATTACTAGTTTAGCTATGAATAAATGTGAGTATCTTTAAAATACAAGAAGAGTGTCAATTAAAAACAAAAGCCACATACTGCAAGTGCCAATGCACATGCTGATAGAGATATTGATATTTTGTAAATAGAAATATGATATTGATATTTTGAAAATGGACAAAAGCAGATGGCAAAGGTTTTTTTTTGCAAGATGTCGAAAAATAAAATGAAACATTGAATCATGCTAGCCACAACAAGAACCAAGATATCCAGACTATAAGAAACAAACTTCAATTATTTATTTTCCGTATTGACCTGTAAAATCTACTCACATAGATAGAATACAAAGCATGTGATGATAACCCAAATGAATTTACATGACTACAAATTTTAGCAAATATTTCATGAGCGGTCTCGTAGATCAAGAGATTGTGTCTCTACAATCTGCTACTCTACTAGTTGTGGTTATCTTTACATGACATCTCATCTCATCTCATATTTTCATGTCATGTTTCCCATTTGCTTCATCTCGTGTTTTCCATTTGCTTTTGTTGTCTCATGCTTTCTAACTTCTTGTCGATCCTAGATTTTTTATCATTTTTTTCTAGATTTGTTATCATTTTTTACAGATAAATTAATCATTTAACCATATATTTTATTATCTTTTGTATATTTTGGGACAGATGGATCATTATTCAACCTCATTCAACCTCACTTACGGTATGAGTGTTTTTAAGGTTTATATAAAATTATTTTATTATTGTCATTTTTATGGTTTTATTAATTAAAAATAACATTATTAAAACATATTTTATGTATTAATTGGTTTATATAATTGTTTGCAGGTTTTATAATCTCTTTGGGCTGAGTTAATATGCAAAACGCATTCAGCCTGCTTTTCGCACAGCATGTCCAGCTCATCATTCAGCCTGTTGCATGAAACTCGCCCGTGGTTTGCCAGATGTTGAAAGGTGTTGTTGTAGAATCCAGTCCTGAAGCATGCCAGTAGATACACACTATGGTCACCCTAGATCGATGCCCAACGTGTCCATCTCACATCTCAGCCTTCCGTTCAACACTCCGTCCAAACCGGCCATGAGACTATGCACTACTGAGAATTAACTTCACACATTTAAAATGTGAAACAATTGCAAACCATTTTGTTGTCCACGCATCGAGGTGATAACATGATCATGAGTCTAGAAGGATAACCGGTGTGTTGATTTCTCCAAACACGAAGCTCTTCACTTCCCACGCATTCAGAGGATGGAGCATCTTCAGTCTAGAAGGATCACTCGTGGCCTCCTCTGTCTGACTCCAAACTTCCACCAGTCTGCGCATTTAAAGAATAGAATGACCTGCATTCCAGAAGACCCACCATGTACGCTGTCTTTTCTCACCACCATTCAACAGTCACACTGAAGAAGAAGTCGTGTGCCACATCTGAAGACCTGCTACGCCAAAAAAGGAACTTGTGTGTATGCTATCCAGTGAAAAGAACTAGACTCACTTTGAATAAGGGAGATGTTTATGCGCTATCCTATGATTAGTTAAACACCATTATAGTCGACTAAATTTAAAGAGGATTCAACCACTAAAGGGTCGACTTGCTTATCCCTGTAAATCATTATATAAAGAAGCCTCTGTGAGAGAGCTCAGTTAGCTAAAAAATCAGTGAGTTAGCAGAGCTAGGAGAAGAGTTCTTACTGTGATTTACTCTTGAACTTTGTATTTCTGTTCCACCATCTGAATAAAGAGGTGTATGCACTGTTGTTGAAGGTTTCATTTCAGTAGAAGTTAGCCAGGAATCACCACTGATTACTGAGAGGGCCCATCAACAACCAGAGGTTCATTTTCTTTGTTTAGCTTAGTTTATTTTCTATTTTAGCTAGTCTAGTTTAATTTCTAATTTGCTTCCATTAGATTATAGTAAATGATATTCTGTTCATTTTCTGTAATACATTAACTTAGAATTATTTTGAAAGTTAATTAGTTAGATGCACGCATAGCTTGAATTCAGTTATTTTCTTTCAGTCATTTGTTTTCCAATTATTTCATTTTTAACATTACTTTCAATCTTTGTTTTCAAGAATATAGAATAAGTTGTTTTCATGAATTTCGAATAGACTCAATTCTGTTATTTTTTTTCATGTTTTGAATTTATGCAAGTTAATTTCCAGTTGATTTATTAGTTTAATATGCAATGATCCCTTTTAGTTTAAGGTTAATTTGTTGTTAAATAGGTTTATTTATTGTTACGATGCATTAGAATTATATCTACATGGCTTCAGCTGAAGATTAGTTCATTTAGGTTAGTTTTTACTATTTTAACTCTGTAGCGTGTCATTCGGACAACCTGTTGAGTCTGTTATTTAACCACCCCTTTCAAACCCACAGTTCAGTCTCTCATTCATCCCTTAGTTCTATTTTAGTGTTTTTTTATGTATTTTAAGATTGTTTTTCGTTTTGTTTTGTGAATGTCTCAATTATGTTTTGAGTGTAATATTTAGATGACAGTTTTGTTAACACTAAAGATAAAGTTTAGTTGTTTTAAATTATTTATTTTAGTTTTATCATTTTCCCTACTTCTTTTACCTTGAACGAAGTTTAAGTTATTCTTAAGTTTTGTTTCTTAATTTTTGTTTGTGATTTTGTTTTATTGTTGTATGGTTTTGTGTGAGATTTAGTGTTTTCCTTAGTATGTTTTTAGGTTGTCTTTTTTATGTTGTGTTATTGTTGAAAGAACTTGTAAGATAGAACTTAAAGTTTTCTTTATTAAGTTTTCTACTTGATTATTTTATTAAGTTTTCTAGTTTCTTATAAGTTAAGTTCTTCTTGTACCCTATTTTTTCATTTGAATAGTTAATTGTTGATTGTATTTAAGTTTTAAGTCTATTATCAATTGCTTAGCTTATTAGTCTACCTCAGTTTAATTAATTTAATAATTTATTTTTTCAAGTTTGACTCAGTTTTTCATTTTGAAAGATCTTTCGATCTTTTGTTTGTTAAAATATTTACATGACACCCTCTACCTTTGCATATATTTTGTGTCAAATCTAAGCTTACCAACCCCAGTTGATAATTAAAGAATAGGTGGATTAATTTACACATAATAAAACACCCAACACTTTTGGCACCGTTGTCGGGGAGTTGTTTAGTAAGGTATAATAAAATTCTTTATGAAGTTTAGTCATAGATTGGTAGCGAGGGAGTGGTAAGACGAGAGGTAAGAATGTGTGCATATGTTATAACAAGCGCCCCGAAATCTAGCAACAGTAGTAGCATAGGTTTTCTTTAGTTTAAAAGTATTTCATGAGTAGAATTAGATATCTCCAAGGTAGATTTGACAAGACTGGAAAAGTTACTGAAGTCTCTACTAACTACCATAGGGGATGTACTTCCCCAACTACTAACTCACCATAAAGGTTTTGAAAGACGCCCGTAGGAAGTAGTTCTACCCTAAAACCTAAAGAAATTCCCTTAGAAGATCTTACTGGAGAAGCCATAGAAGGGGAAGGAACCTTGACAGAAGATCCTAAGGACCCCGTTCCTGAAGAAGTACAAGAAAATCAGCCATTAGAAACCCCTAGTCCTCCACTAGTTTCAAATCCAACTAACACAACTTTTCCACTAGTAGGAGACCCAAATTTTGTTGAGTTTGTTGATCCTGCTCAAGTAAAATCTCTCTTTGGAACCTCAGTAGATCCAGTTATTTCACAAATTGAAACTTCTACAGTAGAACCTACTATCCCTCTAGGATTCAATAAAAGCATGGTTGATCAGAGGAATATCTAGACGCCACATTATCACCTCAAAAGGATCCTCCTCGGTATATTTACGTTAAGAATCCAGCTTACATGGAGAGACGTGGAGAAAACGAATATCATGATGAAGTTAGGAAAGAAGAAGGATAAGGGGAAAATCAAACCAAGGCCACTTTTGGGTTCCCTATATTAGATACAATGCAGGATGTAACCATGAAAAAAATCCCTCCTTCCTCCATACATACTTTCTATGGAAAAATTAATGAGGACCCAAACACATTCCTGTTCGAGTTTGATATCTTTTGTAGGAGTTACAATTATCTACAAGACGCTCACAAACCAAAACTCTTTCCCACTACACTCAAGGATTCCGCCTTCAGATGGTTCATGGGATTAGAAGAATCCACTATCAGGACTTGGGATGATATGAAAACCTCATTCTTATGAAAATATCAAGAATACTGTAAATCTAAGGACTCTCGACATGATATATTCAAGATACAACAACTTGAAAATGAGAGCATGGAGGATTATCTTGAGAGGTCTATTTATACATTACATAAGTCTAAATATAATGACCTCTGAGAAGATGCAGTACACACACTTTCCCTTAAGGGAATCTTCAAGGACTTTTCAGAAATTCTTTATCTCATGGAAGTTAGCGATATTTCCCATAAAAATTTTGCACAGATCGGTAATATGTGTAAAAATTATTCTAGAAGTAGGGAGAAAGTTACGAAAAATATTCGAGATCCTTTTAGTAGAAATATAAAAGGAAATGTTCCTAGTTCAAGCGGAGTTACAAGAGTAGAGATAGGAAACCTGTTGGAGAATTTTAAGACTGATATCTTATGAGGAATGGGCTCCCAACTAGATTCTTTACAAGATAAGAAGATGCAGGATGAAGAACAAGCAGCAATGAGCATTTTTTTTCCAAGATGTAGAACTAAACATCCCAAAAGGGAATTTCCATTAAACAACATCTCTGTATGTCAGATCTGTTCAGAAGAGCATCCAACAGATAACTCCCCATTCGTGCTTGGGAAGCAATACATATATAAGAGTAGGGATGTGGCTGAAACATATACGAGGCCTCCTTAGCAACCTAGATACCAACCAGCATATCCGAACTTTCCTCAACAACCACCTCAACAATGGAACAATTATAGCTGGTAGAATTGGCCACCTCAGTATCCTCCTCCTCAATTTTGACAACAACAATATTGGTCAAAAGGATGGATAGGACAACTAAATCCTCAGTCACAACTTGTTCATGCACCTAATCATCCTTATACTCAGAATCAAATAAATTTCCAGGAAATGTTGTATGGATTTGTACCTTCATTTCTTTTTATCGCACAACAACCTCATCACTTTCAGAATCCAAATCCTCCTCAACCGACATTATTACCTACACAGCCGATACCTAACCCTAACAATAAACAAACTCAAGCTCTTAACAGCACTGAGTTGCAAAGTCTTCCCTCATACCTTATCTCGACTGTACCTATACATGAAATTCAATTACGATCGGGAAGAGTTGTGAATAATAAACCCAAGTCATCACTCATAATTCAGTAACCAAACAAAGAGGAAGAAGATTCAAGTGAACCTCTGAATGATGCTATTTTGGAGGATGTGAACATTGCAAAGGTTTCAGTACACACCCATCCTCCACAAGAAACTATTTAGGAGCAAATAATTCCTCCATTTCTAGAAATATTATTAATAGAAAGACCTGTAGTTCATCTAGAGTATAACATTTTGAATGAATTAAAAAACATGTGTATTAAAATCCTTCTATTACAAGCTATAAAATATATACCAATCTATAGTAAGGTAATGAAAGATCTCTGTATTAAACATCCATGAAAGAAGCAAAAGGACCTTCTTACAACTCATGTCATAGGAGAAATGTCTGAATGTATGATAGGTCAGTCTCGGATTGCAAAATTTACAAATCTAGGAACCCAAGTAGTGACTGTAATTATAAACAACACCTCCATAGAGAATACATTAATCGATTTAGGATCCACTCTTAACATGATGACCACCACATTTTTAGAAGTTTTATAGTGAGGACAATTTCTTCGACCTACCCCTTCCATCCTAGAACTAGCAAATCACACAACGGTAAAACCTGTTGGAGTCCTGGATGACATTGTTGTATGAGTAGATTCATCGGAATACCCTATCTACTTTATGGTCATAGAATCAAGGGATCCTTCTAAAGAACATCCTATTATATTGGGAAGAGCATGGTCAACTACTGCAAATGCTTGTATAGGGTGCAGGGATGGGGAGATGACCATTTCCAATGGGTTGTCCACACAAATACTTATTTTATACCCCCCAGCACAACTGATAACCGAAAATTCACGGTGGTTAAATTTTTATTTTGGGGATGAAGACTTTGATGATCTCTCCCTTCCTAGTTATTTTTCTTTAGCACTTCAGGAGAAGACCACTGAGAATGTATTAAACTAGTTTGTTTCTTCGACAACCTGTACATATTTCCCTCAGTCCTTTGCTCAAATCGAGCATATTTTTGAAGATGAGTTTCATGGGAATACGACTGTCTTAATGTTTACAGAAACACCTTGTGTCTTCATAATTGAAGAGCATACTGGACCATATACCATACCTTGTGAGGTTGGCCCTGAAAAATTCTTACATATAAATGCAGGATTAAGTGAAAGCCAACAAGCACAGCTGCTTAAAGTTCTTAAGAAACAAGATGGAACATTTGCATGGGAATACAAGGATATGAAGGGTATACACCCTCATACCTTTATTCACCATATTTATATGGATCCAAGCATGTCACCCGTAAGGTAGACATAGAGGAGGATGAATCCTATTCTAAAGGATATAGTAAAAGAAGAATTACGAGAACTGTTCACTAGTGGTTTTGTCTATCCTATTTCCGACAATAAATGGGTATCTCTTTTAGTGGTAGTTCCGAAGAAATTTATAGGGAAATGGCGTATTTGTGTTTATTTTAGAGAGTTAAACAAAGATACACTTAAGACTACTTTTCATTACCTTTTGTCGATGAGGTATTAGATACTTTGTCAGGTAAATAGTATTTTTCTTTTCTTGACAGGTATAGTGGTTACAACCAGATTTTAATAGCACCAAAATATCAAGACAAAACCACTTTTACATGCCCTTCGGGAATATATGTTTATCTAGTTTTTCCATTTGGCTTAAGTAATGGCACCTGCCACTTTTTAGGAAGCAATCTTTGGAATCTTTTTCGATCTTATACATGACTATGTGGAGGTATACATGGATGAATTTATGACCTATGGTAATACTTTTCAAGAATCCCTTGACAAACTCGAGAAGGCCTTGATCCAATGTCAAGAAACGAATTTATCTCTCAGTCACAAAAAATGTAAAATGTTACTGACAGAAGGTATGGTTTTGGGACACCATGTTTCTTCTCAAGGAATCAAGGTAAACCCTGCAAAGATCGAAGTAATTGTTGGCCTTACCTCTCCCAAAACTAAGAAAGAGGTAAGAATCTTCCTTGGTCATGCAGGCTATTACCGCCGCTTTATTGAAAAGTTTACTAAAATAGTTGCACCAATGTTTAAGTTACTTACAAAGGACTCAGAATTCTAGTGGACAAAATCTTGTCAAAATGCTTTTGAGATCTTAAAAACTAAACTATCGGTGGAATCAATACTTAGGGGTCTTGATTGGTCTCCCCCTTTTCTACCGATGCCTCCAATACGGACATAGGAGGAGTCCTCAGCCAAAAACAAGGACAAGCACCTTATTCCATCTATTTTATTAGCAAAAATATGATTCGTGCCGAATTAAATTATACTGTTACTGAAAAATCATTTTTGGTAGTAGTTTATTCTATTAATAAATTTTGTCATTATATCACAAGTTATGAATCCTTTGTAGTAAATGAACATAGACTTAGGCTCTATCACCAACCGACATCTAAACAAGATTTCATACAAAATGTTTTGTAGCAAAATGAAATGGAAATAGTTGAAGGGGAAGCTATTCCTCCTCCTCTTGATCCTTGAAATATATTTTGCGCTATTATCACTTGTATATATGTAAATATATGTTTGTTTCTTTGAATAAATAAGAGTCATTTCTAATAGATTGTTTACTGGGATGTATGGGAGGCCCACGCTCCCCATTATGTATTCAGCAATGAACTAAGTAGATATATTAGATATTAGTATAAATAATGAGCAGTGTTTCTTGTGTTCGTTTTGGCCTCATCAATGAGGTCCCTTTGTAATTATTATAAAAAGGCATCTGGCCTCCTAATGAAGTATTCAATATTTCTTGTGCCTCTCTCTCTCTCTTTCTATTTGGGTTTTGAGTGTTCTTTTGGGTTTCTTCATTGAGAGGTGAGGCTCTCCTAGCCTCACCTCCTATATTTGCTGATCTTTGATACCAGATCTCGTTGTGAACGACAGATCAATTGGTATCAAAGGAGTTCGCTCCTAGACCTAGCTTAATTTTTTTTATTTTTGTGCTTCCGCTATTTGATGGGCATTGTGTCTAAACCTAAATGTCTATTTTCTTCTCTCTCCCTATTAGTCGCACATTCTTTGCTGCATGTTTTTAGGTTTTTTTGCTTGATTTTTCCAGCACACCTCTCCCCATGGGTGCATTCTAGCTCCACCTTTATTGATGTCTCCTTCCTTTGCAAGTTATCTTGCATCTTTGCTGCTCCCTCTCCTAGAACATTTCAATTTTCTGCTCATTTTGCTCCACTTTTTGGCCGCCTTCATGCATGCTTCTACTACCCACCCTACATCTCTACCACCTACTTCACTATTTGGTAGCTCCATTCACCCACCACTATATTCATGGCTGCCAATACCTACATCCATGCTTATCCTCCATTGCTGCACCTCACTCCCTCAAAACTGTCAGTACACCCATTAATTTGCATGCACTCCATCATTCATTTTGCATACAGCCCACTCCACCCTCCAACACATTCATCCCTACCCTAATTCCATGCCTATGATAGCTGCATGCCTCTGATAGCTGCACGTTTCTACTCCCCCAAATTGACTGGGTGGTCTCCCTCAACAAATGCGCTCCCTTGACCATGTTGCACTGCGCATCCCTCCACTAGATCTCCTCCCTTCTACATGCACCCATTAGTGCTCCATTCATGAAAGTCTATCATTCGAATCCCATTAGCTTCCTATCCATCCTCTCAATCCATTAGTTACATGTTCATGCTGTCAGCGATATTGGTTCTATCCATGTTCCTCTAAGGCGTTGGTGTGACTTCATGGTAGAATTCATGTTATATTAGGGACCAAGGGTGGAATTGATGCTTGGTTGTATGGCCTTTCTTCCCTTAGACTTGAAATAGTTACTGAACCATATGAAAAATCTGATCTGGTGTGGTATCCAATGGTATTATGTTACAGGTTTGGTTTGTATGATTCAGTTCGAGCATACTGATACAAATGTACATTATTCAGTTGATGGCCCTGGGAGAGATTTGGCATCCTATTCTTTTGCGAAATTAGGTATTGCACCTACGCATTCACCATTTACCACTAGTGCTTCAACATTTACCTTCGAATCCACATTTTCTCATAAAATTTGATAGCACCCATTCATAGCTACCCTAACCCCAAGCTGCAACTCATTCATCTCTTCCCATCGCTGCCAGAGGCATCCATGTCCTACCAGATGCATGCATCTCCTCCCTCATTTTTTCACAAACACATTCATGCTTTTTTTATTTTATTTCAAGAACCTATTTGCTCATCCCAAAAATCAAGTAGCGGCATTTTTCACCATTTTGTGCATAAGAGTTGAAGACTCCCTTTGTTGAAAACCCTCCCGTGAAGAATTTGTGAAGTGTCTGAAAAATTATGGATTCGTATTTCTCTCTGCAACTATGCCAAATGCAAAAGAGTTTGCTGATTGAGTTGCCAAGGCTGATTTTAGGAGCAGCCGTGATACAAACTGAAAAATCACCACAGAAAAGCATAATTCCTTTGTTAAGGGCAGTGGCATTCAGAACACTATGGAATTGGCCTTCAACACATTAAAGGAATCCATCGTGTGCCTTCAGAACACTTTATCGAAGAATATGAGGAAATTAATGACCACAATCTCAAAAAATGTGTAGAGATCCAGAACGCTATCTTTGACGGAGCAAAATTGTTTTTATTGCTTAGTTCTTTGCTTTCTTGCTTGGTTCAACATAATATTCAGCACAATTTTCAGCACAATATCTTTCTTTCTTGGTTCAACATAATATTCATAAGCTTTTCCTTGCTGCAAATGGACTGTTGGTCCTTTATGTTACCATTAATCTTTTCAAGTTGTACTATGGAAATGACTGCGAGGGTGTTTTTAAGGAATTACTTGTTATGGTATTGGAGGTTCAACATAGCATGATAATGCAGCTCAACGTATCTACATCTTGCCTCTCAAACTCATTGTTTAGCTGTAAAATCCATATTTAAAATGTATTTTCCCTCTGCCTCTAGTTATGGTTATTGTTATGAATGGCTTTCACAATGGGCATTCTCTCCAACATGCGAGTTACATCATTGATTTGTACGAAGTGATTTGTGTTCAATAGTATCCAACCCAGAGGTATTTGTAGATACAAATGCATATGGCTAGGTTTCATTTCTGTATGGGTTGTAAGTATCAGTCGTTTCCTTTATTTTGCTAATCAGTAGTTTCATGCGACTAGGATTCAATAATGAAAATGGAGAAAAGTTGGAGCATCTCGCCAAATTGTGGTCTATTTGGTGATTGGAATAATATATTTGAATGGTTTCCTTTATGCTCATGTTATTATTATTTCATTCAAATATATGTTATACCTTCAGATAAATATGATTTTAATAGTTGGAAAGGGTGGATAGAATCTTCCATCATATTCCCTTGAAGTTTATAAAAACTGCTAGCTACTGTGATCCAAATCCAGACCCATATTTTGACAAGAATATAAAGGAGCCGCATTATTATTCTGCATTTCAAATTTGGGTGTCGCGTCCCTCCAGTCGTCAGCAAATTCCAAATCCACTCAGTTTAGAGGTCGAAAAGGTGATACACAAGGCCTCTTGAGGCACTTCTGTATGACAATGAGCCATAGGATCTACTGCAGCAAAGTTATATCTGAGTTAGAAAATATAGTATGAGTTTCGTATCTTCATTTATGTTCTCACCCTACCTGGGAGGCTCGCATATCTACTTGGTACCTTCATCTTGACATTTCCTAGGTAGTCACACATGGAATACAAGCTAAAGCTTCAGAATGGAGCATCTTCATTTGGACAAAAACCTGCATTGGGAATATTTGGAACACCAAGTCCTGCTTAATCAAGTCCATTTGGAAGTACTTTTTTCGAACACAACCAGCTTTTTGGTTCATCCAGTCAGCCTGCTTTCGGTGCATCATCTACTCCAGCAAGCCATATTCAACAATAATTTTCATAGGTTCATTTAGCACTCTCGAGCAAGCCATCTTCAACATGGCATCTTCAACAATATTCAGAAGTCTATTTAACATTCTTTAGCAAGATCAACTTTTGTTTCATATTTGTGTAGTTCAGTTTTACTTTGCAGCAGTTAGTTCTCTTTCAGTTCCATTTTTGTAGTACTCTACATCACTTTGCATAGTTTTGTTCCATTTTTTCTATTCGCCCAATCCTCCAACAATACTCTACACAGTTTTTTTTGTAGAGAAAGCTTTCATGGAGTTCGAGGTAGCTAAAATCTTTTTGTATCAATCCAAATCACACCCTTGTGAGGGTTTCAGTAACAGTTCATTTGTGAGTGGATACACAAGTCTCTTAGCCCCAAGGGCGCATAGATCTCCACCACCAAGAGAGGAGGTTCACAGATATAAAACAATACACATCTCTCCCTCTATTATATTTACAACAATATGACAAACAACAGATGTATGGGCATCCCCACCTCCTCGCATCTTGCAAGAGAGGAGGTTCACAGATCTAAAACAATACAGATCTCTCCCTCTAGTTTATTTACAATAAAGATGAAAACAGCAGCATCATGGGCATCCCCCACCTACTCTCATCTTAGACCATCTACACATCATCCAGATCTTCATCAAATTGCAACAAAGCTCGACACCTCTTCTACCTTTGGTATCTCCTCTTTACAAGGATCGCTTCCAAACTTAAACCGGGAGGTAGGAAAGCAGGGACGCTTTCCACTTAAACCGGGAGGAATGGGATGTATGGGAGGCCCACGCTCCCCATTATGTATTCGTAAATGTATTAAGTAGATATATTAGATATTATTATAAATAATGAGCAGCATTTATTGTGCTCGTTTTGGCCTCATCAATGAGGTCTCTTTCTAATTGTTATAAAAAGGCATCTGACCTCCTAATGAAGTGTTCAATCTTTCTTATGACTCTCTCTCTCTCTTTCTATTTGGGTTCTAAGTGTTGTTTTAGGTCTGAGTTTTCTTTTGGGTTTCTACATTGAGAGGTGAAGCTTTCCTAGCCTCACCTCCTATATTTGTTGATCTTTGCTACCAGATCTCGCTGTGAACGACAGATCATTTAGACATGACTTGTTTTCTTCTATGTCTTTATGAATAAATTCAATCATCTAACAAGTGGTTTTGTAGTTTGATTACAAGTATATTATCTCTATGAACAACTAACAAAATATTATTTGGACAAGGAAAGTATGCTAAATACTTATCAGGTATTTTAATCCATTTATGGTACTTTCGATATTTGCAGCTTATACGAATAAATTTTTTATATCAATCCTTTGTGTATCATAATTCACCAGTTTTTCTATGACTCGTATAGTTTCTTGTCTCTTGATTCAGACATGTATATTTCTGATTTATTCTTTTAAACAATTGCTTGATAAGACCCACTTTGATTATCATATTTTTCACATACTTATTTTTTACCTATGGATTACTAGTTCATCCTATACTTGTTATTAAAACTTGTCTCTTGAGTATTTAGGTGATAAATCGAAAGTAAGTGGAATTTTTATCTGTGGGGAACATTACTTTACTTTATAAACAAGAAGGACTGTTAGGTTAAAGAACAACTTTCAGTTATTCTCTTTTGACATGTTTTATGAGTCTGGTCATTACGAAATTACTTATAACTTTATTTTGAAAAACATTGAATTATGTGTTTAGTAGGACTTAACATGCTCTAGTACCAATCAGATTTCATATCTTTAATATCCTTATACAAGGAAAACCCGTCGAGGTACTGAACATGCCTGCTGGCAGTGGGTCAATGCTAAGTAAAAACCTTACAACAGGAAGCTCGATAAATGTAAGAAAACCCGTCGGGGTACTAAACAGGCTCACTGGCAGCAGGGATATGCTTGCATGGTACCGAGACAAACTCATCAGGGTACTGAACATGACTATTGGCAGGGCAGTAGTATCTGGTAAATGAGATCTGGTTAATACACCATTATACACATAGTTCGTCAAATAGTGATGATATATGAAAAAAATTTCAAAAAAGTAATGTCATGGCCAATTCTTTATAATGTCATTCGAGAATGGATCTAAGTTTACTTTGCCCCAGCCGTCCAATTCCGCATATACCTAAGATATAATTATCTTAGAAATGGGACCCATCATGGTAAATATCAGAGTCCATGATACACTTAAAATACTTTATGATGACAGGCTATCTTTACAATAAGGCATGGATGGATAGTTTTTCCCTATGGTATTCTTTTAATTATATTATTCTCATTTACATGGTCTTTTTAAGCACTGTTTTATTTTTCATGAATATACATTTTTGAACCATTTCCATTTACTAGTTAGTTTGTTTTTACTAATTCACAGCATGCTCGCATTTTTTTTATTTTTATGGAACAATCATTTCTTCTCTCTATGGCTTGAGGACACACAATCTCTTTGGTTTGGGGGAAGATGGATTTGATTTGAAAATTAGATTATTTTCAATTTTTGATAAATCTATTTATCTCTAACAAATGATAATTATTTTCAGGAATATAAACAGTGGAATTTGGTTATAGCTTGAAGCATATTTTATAGCAAAACTCAATATGGTGTTACCATATGAAGAATCGAATGAAGGAAAATGAAATATCAAATAGCAATCTGAGAAAAATGGTGATATTATAGTATTTATGATTAAATTTATTAACCAATTTTTTTTGGGTTTTTTTTTTTTACTTCCATTTCACTCTTAATAATTTTATTCTCTTACCCAATCATGCATGAAAATGATTAATATTTTTGTTATTCAAAATGCAATTTATGTTTTTGTGTTATATATTCAACCTGCACAAATTTTTACTTTGGACATGGTTGAATTAATTTTAAACCTTATAAATGCTAAAATTATTTTGAACCTTACAACTGTTGAAAATCCAGTAAAGTCATTTTTAATTTTCATACAATGTGTGATATGAAAGATATGTTATTTTTAAGTTACAAGTTAACACGGTGAATTTTAAATTTCCTTCTTCATCTGCCAAGTTGAAGGTAGTTGTTCGTTCGCCTTCTTCCTAAAAAAAAATTCTTTCTTTTTTCTCAATGGGACCTAGCATTTATCTGGTTAGGGGAAATGTTGATCCTATATTTGTTATCATTTGTTGCAGATAAATTAATCAATTAACCATATATTTTATTATATTTTGTATATTTTATGACACGCAGATCATTATTCAACCTCATGTATGAGTGTTTTTAAGGTTTATATAAAATTATTTTAGTATTATAATTTTTATGGTTTTATTCATTGAAAATAACATTATTAAAAAATATTTGATGTATTAATTGGTTTATATAATTGTTTGCAGGTTTTATAATATCTTTAGGCCAAGTCAATATGCAAAAATGCATCGAGCCTGCTTTTCGCAGAGCATGTCCAGCTCGTCATTCAGCCCGTTGCGTGAAACTCACTAGTGGTTTGCTAGATGTCAAAAGGTGTTGCTGTAAACTCGGGTCCTGAAGCACACCAGTAGATAAACACTCCGTTCTCCCTAGATTGACACCTAGGGTATCCATCTCACTTCCCAGCCTTCCATTCAGCACTCCATCCAAATCGGCCATCGGACTGCGCACTGCTGAGAATTAACTCCGCACATTTAAAATGCAAAACCATTGCAAACCATTTTGTTGTCCATGCGCCTAGGTGATAGAATGATCATCAGTCTAGAAGGATCGTCGGTGTGTTGATTTATCCTAACAACAAGTTTTTTAGTTCCCATGCGTTCAAAGGATGGAGCGTCTTTAGTCTAGAAGGATCACTCGTGGCCCCCTCTGCCTGACTCCAAACTACCACCAGTCTGCGCGTTTAAAGAATAAAACAACATGCATTCTAGAAGACCCACTATGTACGCTAACCTTGCTCTCCACCATTCCATAGTCACACGGAAGAAGGAGTCATGTGCCACATCTGAAGACCTGTTGTGTTGGAAAAGTAACCTATGCATATGTTGTCCAGTGAAAAGAACCAGAATCATGCTGAACAAGGGAGATGCTTATGCATTGGCCTGTGATTAGTTAAATGCCATTATATTCGACTAAATTTAGAGAGAATTCGACCACTAAAGGGTCAACTTTCTCATCCGTGTAAATCATTATATAAATCAGCCTCTGTGAGAGAGCTTAGTTAGCTAGAAAATTAGTCACTTAGTAGAGTTAGGAAAAGAGTTCTTACTGTGATTTACTCTTGAACTTTGTATTTCTGTTCCACCATCGGAATAAAGAGCTATACGCATTGTTGTTGAAGATTGTGTTTAAGTAGAAGTTAGCCAAGAATCACCCCTGATTGCTGAGAGGGCCCCTCATCGAGCAGAGGTTCATTTTCTTTGTTTAGCTTAGTTTCTTTTATGTTTTAGCTAGTCTAGTTTAATTTCTAGTTTTCTTCCATTAGATTATAGTAAATGTTTTTTTTTTTTGTTTTTTTTTGTAATGCATTAACTTAGTTTTACTTCGAAAGTTAATTAGTTAGATGTGCGCATAGCTTGCTTTAAGTTATTATCCAATCAAAATGATTTCAAAATCAAAGAGGGAGCACCTCTTAAACAAATTTTTAATATAAATTTGGGGGATAGGTATCTCGTTGGATGCAGAATTTAATTCTGCATCCGACGAGCTCTCTCGATCGAAATTTGAGTAAAAACATAGGGAGATATGTTTAAAATATGAACAAAAAAGTAGTTTTTTCTTTTCTTCCTCCAAAAATAATAAATATTATTTTATTATCATTAACTATTATTTTATTAATTTTTCTTAGGAGGCCCATTTTGACTTGAAATTTTCCTTAATGATAGAATAAGTTGTTTTCATGAATTTAGAATAGATTCAATTTTGTTATTTCTTTTCCTATTTTGAATTTATGCAAGTTAATTTCGAGTTCATTTATTAGTTTAATATGCAATGATCCCTTTTGTTAATGAATTAGTTTAAGGTTACGTTGTTGTTAAATAGGTTTATTTACTTTTTTGATGCATTAAAATTACATTTGCATGGCTTCAGATGAAGACTAGTTCATTTAGGTTAGTTGTTACTATTTTAACTATGCAGTCTGTCATTCTAACAACCTGTTCAGTTTGTTATTCAACCACCCCTTTTAGACCCATAGTTTAGTCTGTCATTTAGGCCTTAGTTCTATTTTTAGTGTTTTAAGACTGTTTTTAGTTTTCTTTTTTGAATGTCTGAATTATGTTTTGACTGTAATATTTAGATGACAATTTTGTTTAACATTAAGAATAAATTTTAGTTGTTTTAAATTATTTACTGATGTTTTATCATTTTCCCTACTACTTTTACCTTGAACGAAGTTTAAATTATTCTTAAATTTTGTTTCTGATTTTGTTTTATTATTCTATGGTTTTCTATTAGATTTAGTGTTTTCCTTAGTATTGTGTTAGGTTGTCTTTTTATGTTGTGTTGTTGTTGAAAGAACTTGTAGGATAGAACTTAAAGTTTTCTTTATTAAGTTTTCTACCTGCTTATTTTATTAAGTTTTCTAGTTTCTTATAAGTTAAGTTCACCTTGTACCCTAGTTTTCCATTTAAATAGTTAATTATTGATTGTATTTCAGTTTAAAGTCTATTATAAATTATTTAGCTTATTAGTATACCTCATTTTTGTGAAAAATGAACCCAGTGTTAGAACAATTACACTCACAACAATTTCCAATTGCACATGCAAAATTACTCACAAAAGAGACTGAATATGGAGTTGAACACTAAACTGTATTGAATAAGTGTACAATAGCCAACCCTGTGAAGTCATAGGCTACCACAATAAATAATTACATGAGGGATTCAAATGCATGAAGATTCCATTCGAATCTAGTCAAAAGCAGGATTACTAAATCTAAGCAAATCCCCCATAGGTGCATAAAGCAGTTTCCAAAACTATCTAGGAGCTCACGAATTGGAAAAATCAATTAGGAAAGATAATAGTGGATGGAAGGACAAATCATACATGCTTTTCATAGGAGAAAAGAGCGGAGGATGTGAAGGACAAAAAAAAAAGGTTAACTTCACCTAGTCAAGCTTTCCCTTTTGCCTTAAAACACTGAAAAAGCAGGCAATAAAGAGAAAAAAGCAGAAATGCACTAGGGACGCCAGGAATAAAGCAGATTTGATTCCAGGAGGTTTCCCAAGCACTCCATGACTCAAAATTATCAATGTTGACCACTATGGATGTGTAGATGACAACTTGCATAAGGTGGAATATGGAAACTAGGCAAATAAGACAAAAATGGATTAATTAATGTCTAAGGTAGCTAACTATGGGTTGATTATTCTAACACCCCCCCTTAATCCTGACTTATGAGTAAAATATCAGAAAATTATAGGGCTTAGCAATAAGGCTTAGTCACCCTTTACATGCTGCATGTCCATTTAACCAAGAAAAGAGGCAAAAACCCAGTGGGAAAAATCCTCCCTTAAACATGGACTGTAAAACAAAATTTGGAAATATTGTCATCACTCATGCTTCACAGCATGATCAGCAATCCCTACCAGTGATTTGATATTGCTGAATGTCTTCTCACAAAACACTTTGGTGAAGATATTAGCTACTTGCTCTGAAGATGAATAGAAGAGTAGGTGAATGGTGCCATCATGCACAAGCTGTCTAATGTAGTGCATATGGATCTCAATGTGTTTGGTTCTCTACTTCTGAAATGGATCATTGCAGATTTGAATGGTACTCTAATTATCACAGTAAATAGTAGTTGATTATTCTTATTCGAAGCCACACTCTCCAAGTAACCCATGCAACCATAAACATTGATTTGCTTCATTTACAACTCCTCTGTACTCTGCTTCTGTAGATGAGAGTGCAATGGCACTTTGTTTCTTGCTTAACCAGCTGATTGGCCCTTCTACAAGCATGAACACTTATCCTGATGTTGAATTTTGATCTGTGCTGTCACCTGCCCAATCACTATCAATAAACCCAATCAAATCAAGATCAGATTTAGCTTTATAGAAGATCCCATGTGTCCTTGTTCCCTGAACAAAGTTAAGGATCCTTTTGGCTGCTTTCCAATGGATCTCATGAGGCTGATCCATGTATCTAGAAGCCACACTTACTACAAAATAAATACTAGGTCTAGTATGTGTAATATACAACAAACATCCAATCAATTGCCTATACAGTGTATTGTTTACCATAGGTGAAGAATCAACTTCTTCAAGCTTTACTCCTGAAAGGAAAGGAGTCTTGCATGGCTTGCTATCCTTCATTTTGAATTTGTTCAGCAAATCCAAGGCATAATTGGACTGATGCACTTTGATTCCATCTTTGGTTTGAGTAATATCAAGCCCCAAGAATTGGCTCAATAGCCCCAAATCTGTCATGGAGAAGGCATGGTTCATTGCATCCTTCAAGGAAGCAATTTCATCCTTTGAGCTTCCTGTAATGAGAAGGTCATCAACATATAAAAAAATTATCATTAATGAACCATTAATCAGCTTCAAATAGACATTTGGATCCGATTTGCATCGAACAAGATTTAGTGATAGCAGAAAGCTATCAATCTTGGCATACCAAGCCCTGGGGGCTTGCTTAAGCCCATACAATGACTTCTTTAGCCTGCACACAAGAGATGGGTTAGTAGCAAATCCTTGATGCTGCTGCATGTATATCTATTTAGTGAGATATCCATTCAGGAAAGCACACTTCACATCCATGTGATGTAATTCCCATTGCTTTGAAGTTGCAATGGCTAAGGCTAGCCTAATGGAGTCCATCTTTGCCACTGGTGCAAAGGTCTCATTGTAGTCTATGCATAAACCTGTGAGTAGCCCTTGGCTACCAATATGGCCTTGTACTTCAGAGGTGAACCATCAGCAGAAAATTTGGTCTTGTACACCCACTTACACTGAACTAGCTTCCTCCTTGGGGGAAGATCAGCCAGCTCCCAAGTGTTGCTCTTCTGGAGTGAGCTGAACTCTTCCTTGATGGTTGATTTCCATCTTGGATATTTTGCTGCATCTTCATATGTATGTGGGTATGATTCTACCATCAGATAGAATTTCTCAGCAAACATAGGATCTTTCATGCACAGAGCACTCTCAAATTGAGATCTAGTCCTCCTAGGGTCATTAGGATTTCCAGCTAGTTCTCCAGCTCCATAAATGGTCTTGGCTGCCCATTTTGGTCTTGTAGGACTGTTAGGATCTACAATAAAATCATCATTATCATACATATCAGAATCAGCATGTTCAACTATCTCTTCACTTACATTCAGAGGTTCTGGTGGTGAAGAGGATTCTCCAACTTCCACTGCTGCTAGGGGCTCTTCTTGAAACTGAACACACCTTTCAATGAAGGATTTGTTTGTGCTCAAATTGATCATCTTGTACCCTTTTGAGTATTCATAGTACCCAACAAATAGACACTCTTGTCTTTGGGGCTGCAAAGCCTTTCTCTTTTCTGTTGGAATTCTATCCCAAGCCCTTGAGCCAAAAATCCTGAAATGGGTCACATCTGGCTTGTGCCCAGTGCATTCTTCGAAAGGATTCATACCATAAATCTATTTATGAGGCACCCTATTCTAGATATAGGCTGCACAATTTATAGCTTCGGACCAGTACTTTGGTGGCAAAGTCTTAGCCTCCATCATGCAGGTCACCATCTCTTTCAGTGATATGTTCTTCCTCTCAGCAACACCATTCTGCTGTGGTGTGTGTTGTAAAGGAAAGTATCCTATGGCTAGGGTTTAAGAGGCCATCAACATACTGGGGTTGAAAGAGAGATGCACAATGTCCAGCAAGCATATAACAGCAAGTTTCAGAGATGAGAAAGATCCACACCTGATTAACTGAAGGCTGGTCCAAGCTTTCTCTTCAATCCTCTTCTTGCTCCTCTCGCTCCAAGAGACCTGCAAAACAAGTTATACCTTCCTCAAACCATTATGGCCACATATAAGAAAATGATAATCAAATAAACATGAACTAATGATCTGAATAACATCATCATATGATCAGAAACAGAGATTCAATCACACATTGAACAATGATTTGGGAAGAAGAAGGACATCACATCTTTATTAATCCTGAAAACAAGTACAAGTATACCTTCTCTTCAGGTTTGGAACCTCATGAAACCTTGATCTGGTTTTGTTGTTTCTCTTCTCCAAAGAACTCAGCCTCCAATCTCTGCAACACAAGGGGAAGACCTCCAGGGCAAAGGTGTGGGCAATGAGAGTCTCGATTCCTCCAGCATAACAATGCAGAAATTCCAAGTCCCCCCTCATGGACCTCCCTACGTCTATTTATATGGGTGAAATAAGGTAGTTTGGAAGGTTGGAGAAGTTACAGCAGTTAAGGAAATTAATTTAAATGACTTAAATAATCTCCACTTAACTCATGTTTTAATGTTTAAATGCTAAGAGGCGCATTCGTGGGTTTGCCTTAAGGAAAATCGCGAATGAACAAAAAACGCATTTTTAGGGTATTTCAGGGCATTTTCAGACTTTGGTGTCTTCTAGAAAGTTTTAGCTAACTGAAATAGCTTCCCAGAGGTGCAGAGATGAGGTCAAACGGAGTTACAAAACTCAAGATATGGGTCCTCCAAGATAGTTTTTTTTCAGTGACTTTCATGAAGTGCCAACATGCGACGAAATCATGGGAAAGTGGTCACAAGCAGAGATGTGTCATTTTTGGTTATAACAGTGTGTAAGGGATAGAATTATGCATCTAAATACCTGCATCTAAACAATATTGAATAAAATCAGACTTGACATACTCACCACCATTGTCAGATCCGAGGACCTTGAGTTTCCTCCTATACTAGTTTTCAACCAAAGCCTTAAAGACTTTGAAGAGGCCAACAACTTCAGACTTGTGTTTCAGGAAGTAAACCCAGCAATACCTGGAAACGTCATATATGAAATTCAATGCATATTTGGCTTGACTCATTGACATATGAGGAAATGGGCCAGCAACATCACTGTAGATCAAATCAAGAGGTGCAGAGGTTCTCTCATGACTAGCTCTCTCAAATTTATGCTCTGGGTGTTTTCCTAGGATGCAACCTTGACAGACTCCTTTGGAAAACTTAATCTTTGGTAACCCTATGACCATTTATTTTTCACTAAGATCAGAAAGATATTTGTAATTTAGGTGGCCAAATATTTCATGCCAAATATTGCTTGCCTCATTAGCATGAATCAGAAGAGGAGAGGGGTTTGAGTAGGGTAGGAAGTGTGAGAACATGTATACCTTCGAAGTATGATTTGCAACTCCTTTTGCAATGACTTTACCACTTGAGATCTCTATGATCTCAACTTCATCAGGGGAGAATATGACCTTCTTTGGAGACCCTGTGTGGGTCATCTGATACACTGATAAGAGGTTAGAGGCAAGACCTAGAACATACAACACATTGCTGAACTTACCATGATCAAGATCAATTTTCCCTTTGCCCAAACTTTCAGTGAGAGAGTCATCTCCCAGTACTATTGATGGACCTTTAGACATGTCAAGTGAGGTGAATGCCTCCTTGGTCAAAACCATATGTCTTGAAGCTCCAGAATCAATGATGAAACTAGGTGAGCTTGATGTGTCAGCAACCAATGCATGAACTCTCTCTTTGTCTTTTGAACTTGATCCTCCTTCCCTCTTCTTTGAGCTATCTAGAAGGGAGATGCCATTCTTCTCCAGGAGTTGTGTCAGCATGTCTATTTGCTTCTTCATGCAGGAGCTCTCAGAATGATTTCCCTTACTGCAATATGCACACTTGGCCATTTCTACTTTGTTCTTGTTCTTTTGGTAGTTCTTATTGGAACCTTGAGGCTCCTCCGGAGACTTGTTCTTGTCTCTCTTTTTCTTAGGTGGATTTTTAGATTTCTTTTTTCTTTTTGAATCCACCCTCAAATCTCCAGCAACCAGAGCTTGGTCTTTGGATGGTTTGATGGTGCCCATCATCACCAATTTATCTTGTTCTTGTGTGAGAGATTCCATGAAATATGCAAGGCTAGGCATCTTCTAGGATCGAGCTGTCAATGTTTTGGCATAGAAGGTCGAAACAAACACTGAATAGTCAGGGCCAAGCTTTGAGAGTATGTCCAAGACCAGCTGATAATCCTTCTTTTTTATCCCACATTGTTTTAGCTGCAAAACAAGTGCTTTGAACTTGGAAAAATAGAGTTGCAGGGATTCAAAGCTATTGGGACTCATGGAGATCAATTCATTTTCAACTTGATGTCCCCTCATCTCATCTGTCTTTCAAAAAAGATCAATAAGATTCTCCCATACTTCATTCGGTGATGTCAATCCATCAGGATGGAAAAGGAGGTCTCTGAATATACTCAGACACAAGAGACCATAGGCCTCATCCCTCTTGTTGTGCCATTTTATCTTCTCTGCAGCTGCATTGGGATCTGCTTCTATTGCCATAGTCACTCTGTAGAGGCCTTTCTCTCTCAACAGTATCTCCATCTCTGCTTTCCATTCAAATAAATTAAATGGAGTCAAGATGATCTTCTGAGATTGATCCATAGCTCAGGAATTGTCCCGTCAGTCAGCAGAATGGTCCCAGTCAATGATGTCAAACCTGCAAAACAAATTGGAAGGAGATAAATTGATCTACAAAGGCTCTAATACCATGTGGAAATTGAACCCAGTGTTAGAACAATTAGACTCACAACAATTGCCAATTACACATGCAAACACTAGTACAAAATGAGGAATTAGCTACTAGGTGACTAAAAATTCTAGTCACCACAGGTTTTCCAAGTGATTTACTACTAAATATGAGCAATTTTGATTGACTCAACTATAAACGACTAAAATTAACGACTAATTTAGTCACCAGTTAACAAATATGACTAGATAATAAGTGACTGAGTTAAAAATGACTAAAATAAATGACTAATTTAGTCACGACATAAAAAATGACTAGCTAGAAGAATATGAATTAGTCATTTATGTTAGTCATTTTTAATTGTGTCATGGAAAATTGCAAATTTGGAAATAAAGTGTAATTTTTGTAAGTTGTCTACCTTCTATTAGTAATAATATTAGTGCCATGCACCTCGATATTCAGAGATACAACAAAGCAATTGCATGAACTTTTAGCCTTATGGGGGCTTTTATGGTTCGCAAAAATAAAATAATTCTCTAGCTTTCTATTTTTGGCGAATCAAAGGTCATGATAATTGATTGGGCCAGAGTTCTCACCAAGTTGTAGTCACTAAGTTATATATGATTGTTGGTTGAAAAGGATTGGGCTCCTAAAGAATTGTTTTTTTTCTTTATCCTTCAGGCACCTATACAAGGAGTTCAATTTTGACACAGACCTACTGTGTTGAATACTTAGGCTAACAGGACTAGATTTACAAGTAATTTGTCTGAATCTAAGAAGATGCTTGAAGACACATCTAAGAAGAGTAAATGGAATTGGAATTCAAGCAATTCTAAACATGGTGATGAGATTGGTGTCGGTGGACAGAAATTGAAACTGACAAATATTGGTATTGAGCTTCACGTTGGGTCTCCACTGCCTTCAGAATGACATCAATGTTTAGACCTTCAGTTTTGTTCTGTGTTTTTCTTGATTATCTATTGTGTTTTTTTTCTATTCATGTTTTTTTCTTTGTTGTGGATGTGGTGGAGATGAAATGGCTAGATCATAATTCCCTTATAGTAACAGAGGAATGCTACACCTGCAGATGCACTATGATAGGCCATAAGGATCAAATTTATTATTGGATATCCTATGATTTTCACAAGTTGCAGCCCCGAAAATAGGTCAGATTTTCCTAGGTTCATAATAATATTGCTATGTTTATAGATAAAACTTAGGAACTAGCAATTCAAGGGTTGGTAGACCAAAAATGTTGTGTATAGGATTTCGGACTAAAGGTTATAATATCTAAGAATTTCCTCGCTTCAACGTTCAAGGGAGGGACTTGGACTCTTTACTTTCCCTACGGGACCCCTTCTATAAACACATACGAGAGGAGTTGTGCAAGTCTTTACCTGCTGTTGCACCTCTTTTTTTGTAGTAAAGTATAATGCTTTCCCAAATACTAAAACTGCGTAATCTACTTAATATTTTTATATTTGTAAGATTCATGAGCAGCCCCTAGGAATTGTAAGACTCATTGATTAAACATGGGGATTACAACAATCTCATACGGAAATAAGCCTTCCAATCAATACTACATTTCAATCCAAAATCCGACGGAAAAATCTGACGGCGCGTGGATTTCTCTTTTTAAACTTACCAAACATCACAAGGATACATTTTTTTTTGTAAATGTGGCCACAAGCGTCGGTGAAGCGACGACTATTCTCATAACCGTCGGTTAAGAGACAACGAGTTAGTAAGTGTCACTTAAGCGACGACGCCTTTAATTGGTCTGTGGATTTTTTGTTTTGAAGTGATGATGTGGTTGAGGAAGAAGTGGGTGGTCGTAAGAGAAGTGTTGACAAATGTTAACATTGATTAAA
>LPNX010353371.1:704813-715206 GCA_001517045.1 Pseudotsuga menziesii | reverse complement strand
AATCATATCTTATCCCATAAACATCCCATTTTTTATAACAAAAGCAAATAATATATACAGATGAAGACACAAACACGAATCTCGTTCCTAAATAGCCCTCAAGATTTATATGTTTATATAGTTGTCCATATAAATGGAAGAAAAATATCTAAATATTGTCGAAACACAAACCACCCGACTCCTGCGATCTTATCCCTTTTACACCTTATCCTCTCAGTGTCGCGGTACGAAGGTGTGTGTTTTATGAGCTCTGGAGATGATTTTCAAAGGCATAGTCATATTTGGACTGTGGATTTTTAATTTTGAAGTTTTTAGGTAAAAGTGAAATTGATGAGAATTAGACACTATCCGATGAAGTTATAGGATCCTTTTGCAGTTTTAGAATTTTTGCAAGGTTTTAGGGCAGGTTTTTTTGACGTTTTTGTGAAGATGGCAGCTTCATGCTTTTCAATGGTGACTACCCAAGTGCTTCCTTCATTAGAAGAAATAGCAGTAACAGCTTTAGGAGGAGGTTCAACATGTCTGAAGGCTCCTTGTTCAAGGTTTCCTATAATGGCCTTGCCAACGGCTGCCCCCTTGTCATTCAGGGATATCCCATGCCCACCATGGGATTTCTTGTTTGACCCCTGTTTTGGGTAGGAGGCAGGTCCTAAGAATTAGATCATTGGCACAGGATTCACCAGTGGCGGCAGAAGTGGTAGAGGAGGCACAGGATATTCCTTTGGTGCAAGCAGAAGAAGAAGTGGAGGAGCGCCCCCCTGCATCAGGAGTTTTAGAAGGAAAAGAATCGGAAGAGAAATTGGGGGGAATTCAAGCGGTTCAGGAGGAAGAATCAGATGTAGCAATTGGTATAGAGAGAAAATAAGAGCAAGAGATAGTTGAAGACCAGGACTATCCTCCTCTTCCTGAGGGCACTAAACTATATGTGGTTAATATCCCCTTTGACATTGACAGTGAAGGGCTTGCCAAAATGTTTGACGAGAGTGGGGTTGTCGAGATGGTAGAGGTATTATCCAGTTATCTTTTCATTATTACAAATTTGGGTTTTCGAATGTATGTGCCTTTGTGTGTCTGTCAAGTGTTTTGATGCCGAATGTAGAGGACTAGTCCATGGTATAGTCTCCTTGTAGCTTTTCACTCTAGATACTGATGACCTCAAACTGAGTCTTTAACTCATCACTCTCCATTTTACCCCAACATCCCGCTATCCCCCATGAATTTCCCTAAAATTCGGGGGGTGTCTGCACATATCCCCCATGATATGTTGCAGGAGAATCCGCTTCTATGTTTTCAGAGGTCCACTTGCAAGTACAAACAAGATTTTCCCTGTTCTGAACTTTGGCTGACTATGCAAGTGTAAAATAGAGTGCTGTGATTTTAATCTTGATTTGCAACAACTGGACCTGCAGGGAAAGAACTCTCAACTGAAAGAAAGATTAAACTAGCAATTGATCAATAACTGAACAGTCGTGTAGTTCATCTATATTATGATTTATAAATATGTTGCATCCTAATAATAGCAGCCCTCGAAGAAAATTGTTCAAAAACAGGAAACAAAAATCTGGAACCACCAGTCTTAGGCGGATCTATTGAGTAAGAAACAAAGCACAAAGCTCAAGGATACTGTGATGCATGGTTGAATGCTTAATAGCAGTGACTTCTTCTCTATTTTCCCATTTACAACTCTAGAAACCCCTCGTTCCTCTATTCCTCCAGTTATGGAAGAATACCCATCCCTTTTTGCTTTGATGTTTTTAAAGATCCTCATTTGTCTTTTGGATGATCGAACTTGCCTAATTGGGTTATTAACAAAACAAAATTACAGCATTTCAAAAATTTTGTAGGACAAAAATGTTCTGTAAAAGAACATCCAACTTTATAATTACATGTAGAACTCACATAAATCCAAAATTAAATTCCAAGAAAAACTTCGGACCAACAGTTTAAACATTACATATTTCAAATGACCCATCAATATATAAAACCCAGAAGATAAAGAAACAGTTCATAGTGTTAATCAAAGTGAGGATGAGTGTATTCATAGACACGTCCTTCAGCATCTGCCTGAATGATACATAGACCACGAGCTAACTAGACACTGGACATCTTCCTCTAACAAATCATCTCTAGAATCAAGTTCCATAGCTGTTGCAGTCATCTAAGTATAAACTATAAAGTCAAGATCAACCTTGTGTACTTGAGGAAAATTCTTGAGACAAGCATTATATTTCATTCTATACTCAATTTACAGATAATTACTTGAACAAAACAACATCATATAGAAACCATCCATTGGTCTATTAACTGGAGAATCAATACCTCTAAAGCTTTGATGACAATTCTGAATAATGAGAAAGGCTATATTAGAATATAAGCCACTGGACAAATAACTTTCAGGCATCACTTGTACTGTTGTAATTGAAGAATTCTGATAATTGGCAAGAGAATCCGCTTCTATGTTTTCAGCTGTCCACTTCCAAGTACAAACAAGAGTTTCCCTGTTCTATACTTTGGCTGACTATGCAAGTGTAAAATAGAGTGCTGTGATTTTAACCTTGAATTGCAACAACTGGACCTGCAGGCAAAGAACTCTCAACTGAAAGAAATCTTAAACTAGCAATTGATCAATAACTGAACAGTCGTGTAGTTCATCTATATTATGATTTATAAATATGTTGCATCCTAATAATAGCAGCTCTCGAAGAAAATTGTTCAAAAACAGGAAGCAAAAATCTGGAACCACCAGTCTTAGGCAGATCTATTGAGCAAGAAACAAAGCACAAATATCAAGGATACTGTGATGCATGGTTGAAGGCTTAATAGCAGTGAATTCTTCTTTGTTTTCCCATTTACAACTCTAGAAACCCCTCGTTCCTCTATTCCTCCAGTTATGGCAGAATACCCATCCCTTTTTGCTTTGATGTTTTTAAATATCCTCATTTGTCTTTTGGATGATCAAACTTGCCTAATTGAGTTATTAACAAAAAAAAATGACAGCATTTCAACATTTTTGGAGGACAAAAATTTTCTGCAAAAGAACATCCAACTTTATAATTACATGTAGAACTCACATAAATGCAAAATTAAATTCCAAGAAAAACTTTGGACCAATAGTTTAAACATTACATATTTCAAATGACCCATCAATATATAAAACCCAGAAGATAAAGAAACAGTTCATATTGTTAATCAAAGCGAGGATGAGTGTATTCACAGACACGTCCTTCAGCATCTTCCTGAATGATACATACACCACGAGCTAAGTGGACAGTGGACATATTCCTCTGAAAAACCATCTCTGCAATCAAGTTCCATAGCTGTTGCAGTCATCTAATTATAAACTATAAAGTCAAGATCAACCTTGTGTAATTGAGGAAAATCCTTGAGACAAGCATTATATTTCATTCTATACTCAATTTACAGATAATTACTTGAACAAAACAACATCATATAGAAACCATGAATTGGTCCATTGACTGGAGAAACATTACCTCTAAAGATTTGATGACAATTCTGAATAATGAGAAAGGCTATATTGGCAGAGAAGCCACTGGACAAATAACTTTCAGGCATCAATTGTACTGTTGTACATGAAGAATTTTGATAATTGGCAGGAGAATTCGCTTCTATGTTTTCAGCGGTCCACTTGCAAGTACAAACAAGAGTTTCCCTGTTCTGAACTTTGGCTGACTATGCAAGTGTAAAATAGAGTGCTGTGATTTTAACCTTGACTTGCAACAACTGGACCTGCAGGCAAAGAACTCTCAACTGAAAGAAAGCTTAAACTAGCAATTGATCAATAACTGAACAGTCGTGTAGTTCATCTATATTATGATTTATAAATATGTTGCATCCTAATAATAGCAGCTCTCGAACAAAATTGTTCAAAAACAGGAAACAAAAATCTGGAACCACCAGTCTTAGGTGGATCTATTGAGCAAGAAACAAAGCACAAAGCTCAAGGATACTGTGATGCATGGTTGAAGGCTTAATAGCGGTGACTTCTTCTCTGTTTTCCCATTTACAACTCTAGAAACCCCTCGTTCCTCTATTCCTCCAGTTATGGCAGAATACCCATCCCTTTTTGCTTTGATGTTTTTAAAGATCCTCATTTGTCTTTTGGATGATCAAACTTGCCTAATTGAGTTATTAACAAAACAAAATGACAGCATTTCAACATTTTTGGAGGACAAAAATTTTCTGCAAAAGAACATCCAACTTTATAATTACATGTAGAACTCACATAAATGCAAAATTAAATTCCAAGAAAAACTTTGGACCAATAGTTTAAACATTACATATTTCAAATGACCCATCAATATATAAAACCTAGAAGATAAAGAAACAGTTCATATTGTTAATCAAAGTGAGGATGAGTGTATTCACTGACACGTCCTTCAGCATCTTCCTGAATGATACATAAACCACGAGCTAATTGGACAGTGGACATCTTCCTCTGACAAACCATCTCTGCAATCAAGTTCCATAGCTGTTGCAGTCATCTAAGTATAAACTATAAAGTCAAGATCAACCTTGTGTACTTGAGGAAAATCCTTTAGACAAGCATTATATTTCATTCTATACTCAATTTACAGATAATTACTTGAGCAAAACAACATCATATAGAAACCATGCATTGGTCCATTGACTGGAGAAACATTACCTCTAAAGATTTGATGACAATTCTGAATAATGAGAAAGGCTATATTGGCAGAGAAGCCACTGGACAAATAACTTTCAGGCATCACTTGTACTGTTGTACATGAATAATTTTGATAATTGGCAGGAGAATTTGCTTCTATGTTTTCAGCGGTCCACTTGCAAGTACAAACAAGAGTTTCCCTCTTCTGAACTTTGGCTAACTATCCAAGTGTAAAATAGAGTGCTGTGATTTTAACCTTGACTTGCAACAACTGGACCTGCAGGCAAAGAACTCTCAACTGAAAGAAAGCTTAAACTAGCAATTGATCAATAACTGAACAGTCGTGTAGTTCATCTATATTATGATTTATAAATATGTTGCATCCTAATAATAGCATCTCTCGAAGAAAATTGTTCAAAAACAGGAAACAAAAATCTGGAACCACTAGTCTTAGGCGGATCTATTGAGCAAGAAACAAAGCACAAAGCTCAAGGATACTGTGATGCATGGTTGAAGGCTTAATAGCAGTAACTTCTTCTCTGTTTTCCCATTTACAACTCTAGAAACCCCTCGTTCCTCTATTCCTCCAGTTATGGCAGAATACCCATCCCTTTTTGCTTTGATGTTTTTAAAGATCCTCATTTGTCTTTTGGATGATCGAACTTTCCTAATTCAGTTATTAACAAAACAAAATGACAGCATTTCAACATTTTTGTAGGACAAAAATGTTCTGTAAAAGAACATCCAACTTTATAATTACATGTAGAACTCACATAAATGCAAAATTAAATTCCAAGGAAAACTTTGGACCAATAGTTTAAACATTACATATTTCAAATGACCCATCAATATATAAAAACCAGAAGATAAAGAAACAGTTCATATTGTTAATCAAAGTGTGGATGAGTGTATTCATATACATGTGCTTCAGCATCTGCCTGAATGATACATACACCATGAGCTAACTGGACAGTGGACATCTTCCTCTAACAAACCATCTCTGCAATCAAGTTCCATAGCTGTTGCAGTCATCTAAGTATAAACTATAAAGTCAAGATCAACCTTGTGTACTTGAGGAAAATCCTTGAGACAAGCATTATATTTCATTCTATACTCAATTTACAGATAATTACTTGAACAAAACAACATCATATAGAAACCATGCATTGGTCCATTGACTTGAGAAACATTACCTCTAAAGCTTTGATGACAATTCTCAATAATGAGAAAGGCTATATTGGTAGAGAAGCCACTGGACAAATAACTTTCAGGCATCACTTATACTGTTGTACATGAAGAATTCTGATAACTGGCAGGAGAATCTGCTTCTATGTTTTCAGCGGTCCACTTGCAAGTACAAACAAGAGTTTCCCTGTTCTGAACTTTGGCTGACTATGCAAGTGTAAAATAGAGTGCTGTGATTTTAACCTTGACTTGCAACAACTGGACCTGCAGGAAAAGAACTCTCAACTGAAAGAAAGCTTAAACTAGCAATTGATCAATAACTGAACAGTCGTGTAGTTCATCTATATTATGATTTATAAATATGTTGCATCCTAATAATAGCAGCTCTCGAAGAAAATTGTTCAAAAACAGGAAACAAAAATATGGAGCCACCAGTCTTAGGTGGATCTATTGAGCAAGAAACAAAGCACAAAGCTCAAGGATACTGTGATGCATGGTTGAAGGCTTAATAGCAGTGACTTCTTCTCTGTTTTCCCTACTCCAACACTTCGAGGTCTCGGAAACTTGGTGGAACGCTGGAGAAAACAGAGCTGAATACAGTCACTCAGAAAAGTAGGGCAGGAAGCGCCCGGTCTGATACCAAGTAGAAGTCCATGTTTAACCTGGATCATAAATGGCCCTCGACACAAGAAATAGATAATAGGATAGCAAGAATCTGAATCTGTACACTGTTAATTTATTGAAATACAGGAGATTGCCAGTATTTATAACAAACTGGGAGAAGCTCACAGTTCATAATTTCATGGGATTCCAACTAGGCAAATAAGGTGTGCCAACTTGGCAGATAAGGATACCAGCCTGGAAGATAAGTATTAGCCCATGTAAGCTTAACAACTATCTACGTACAGTAACAAGATCTGATTGTGTATCCAAGACCAGAATTCTAATTTTAGTTTTGCAATTAAACTTTGATTATCATTTTGACAGCTGGAGAAAGGCATCCCAAAATTTCAACAAAGAAAATTTAGAACTTATAAACAAAATGTAAAAACAATATATCGGAATTGAAAATTTTTCATTAGTCATTTTAAAACATGTATTTAGCTGTATAAACAAAATATCCTGTTAGTTTGGTTTATCAGGTTGCACATAGTATAACACAAAATCAGACGTGCAAGGAACCATCTCCAAGTGCATATGCTACACATTGATCTCTTTAGCCTCAAAAACTCCAATTCTACAACTGCTATGTCAAATCAAGTTTCATGTCAGATTTTTATCACTTAGTAATGGCAATTCTTGCCAATTCCAAATGCAAAAAAGTTGAACATCTCATACAAGAAGAACTAATTACATCAAACTGTAGTATGTAATGTCATGCGAAATGTATTTACTTCTCTGAGATCCTTTATAGGCATTTTCAGTGCTTCCTGATAGAAGTTGCAACCCATACATTTTTCAAGATGTCTAAAAGGTCATTTCAGAGGTTCTGCAGTTAACTCCAAAATTGACCACGTAACACACAATAGATAGTTAAACAGTTCTAGGGGCTTGGACAACCTAATGTATCTATCGGCCTATCTATCTTCATGTTGTTTTTACATCACACTCTAAATGATAGCATTCTGAGCACCTGTCATGCTGTTCAGAATGTGAGGATACAAAATTGTAAAGATAAAAGAGACCTCCATATTTAACTGCATTGGTAGTTGAAAATGCTAGGCTACATATGCAATCTTAATTCAAAGTAAGTCCAGGACTCTACATTTACAGTACTCATTTAAACCTGTTAAAGCTTCTGTATGGTTGAGAATCAGTATCATGTCATTTGTGTGAGGATGGAATCAGAAAGCAACCATTTTCAGTCAATTTCCACCATGGATTTTCATTTATAGACTGGATGAGTTTGATTCCAAATGAAGAAACAAAGACCACATTTACCTCCTTGTAGAATTTCATTTCCTGACTACATTTCCATTCAAAGTAGTCATTTCTTTGGAAATCAGATTGATTCCACGTACCCAAAGCTCTACATTTATGGCACTTCCAGCTTCAAAATGAACCTCTCTTCCCTTAACAGTGACAATTCTAAATATCGGTGGTTTATCTGCGTCACCTTTGTAACGATTTTTGCGGAATGTAACACTTGGTCCCATCCCTGCTTCTTTGCAAATAACATTTCTTCTGCTAGATTTGCCCCATGTTAGCAATCCCGATTTAAGCATTCGAACCATATTCATCAGAGGAGCACCTTTACCTTGCCTAGTGTGCTTGCAGAGTTGTTCACCAGCAAAAACCATATTCCATGCAAGATGGTCCAATATGACACCTTCAGCAACTCTTGACAGGTTATTTCTCCTAGCAAGTGCCAAAGCCATCTCACCTCTATGATTTACTAGACAACAGTCAGATCCTTTGAGAAGTAGGATTTTACAAGCATCTACATGGCCCTCCCTTGCAGCAAGCATCAGAGGAGTGTAACCATCCTCATCAAGGGCATTGACTGCACAATCTGCTGAAACCACATAGGTAATGGTATCTTTTCAGGGCTAAAACTGCTGAAAGGTGGTAAGATTTCCTTGCAAGGAAGTGGGAATACTCTGAGCCAAAATGTCAATAGAAAATCAAGTTGCACATTATCAAGATAGATGTAAGAAATTTGTCATGTGGAAATCAGGTGCCCTTTCATACCCTAAACAAGTTCCCTTTCTCATATGAATTGCCATGGAATTGAGGTACTAACCTGATTCCAGCATAACCAGCTCAGTTGGCTTGACTCCTTATCCTTCAGCATCCTTTTACCTGGTGCTAACTGTTATTATTTTGTTGGAGGTGTCTTCCTGTCCTTCTACACCTTTCCAATTGTCCGAAGGAATTTTTAATTTCTTTGGTTTCTTCAGGATTAGCCAGACGAAGTTCTAAGGTCATTTTGCATAAGTTCTTTCCAAGTTGATCTGTTCTAACTTCATTTCTGGCCAAATCCCCTGTCCTGTAAAAGAGGGTTTCTGCTTGTATCTACATGCAATATCCTAGAAAATTTTAAAATTTAATTATGCAGTCAATTCAATTCACAGAAAGTAACTTTTTAGATATGAATCACAATGGATATAGATACTATTAGCACAGCTGATCAAGATTGGTATGTTCTTCATTCTTTAGGTACATGCAAGATACAAATTTCACCATCATTTGGACAAGCAATATAAGATTATGTGATGTACAGGCTATTATCTCTTAGTTTAATACAATTGACATGAACATTCTGATTTGGGGACTGGGAAATAAATTTTCTGGATTAGAAACCAGTTGAATTTGATGAATCATGTCTAAAATCAGTTGCACACTACGATTTGCAGCCTTTATCTTATTCCCAACTTGCAAGGAGTATTCATGAACTTGCTGCAGCAGCTGATCAGGTTAGTGTTTGCAGTTTCCCTTCTCTTTGTGCTTTTGATCTGTAATCTATTCTTGGCCTTTTAGTTTTTATTGGCTGTATTTAACATTCTTGCAATAATTTTACAGAAAAGCTCCCAAAAGCAGCTAGTACATCAAGTATTTCCCAAAATTGCTGTGTATAACTCAGTTGATCCTTCATTGGCTCCATCTCTAGTGATGGTATGTAACTATTCACTATTTATCTGTCTGCATATTCCTGAACCTTTGCTTGTAATATGTAAATCCCACAAGCTTAATTGAATTTTTTTTTCCAATTTGTATATGCTATGTGACTTGAAATTGCCTTGCATTTCTTACCATATTTCAAGTGATAATCTTTTTAGCTTTTTAATTAGCAGAGAGGATAATGTAGTGATTTTGAGCTTTCCTTCTAAACAATTTCTAATGTCATATGCATAAAAATGTGATGCCAGATGTTCATTTGGATAGTAAAATTCTTATAATAGACATGTCATTTATATACTTCTGCTCTTATGATGGGTGTTACATCTGTAAATATGCAGCTTCATCAACAATGTGAAGACAGAAGTGTTTTGTGCTATATATACTACTACTTAGCCAGGATTTTGTCAAATAATGGTTCTCAGGGTTTAAGTGCTGGTGGTGGAATACCCACACCTAATTGGGATGCTACTTCTGACCTGGATGCTGCAGGAGGGGTGACAACGGCAGATGTGGTACCTCGAATTATTCAACAGCTGAGTGCAGAAGCATCAAATGCTGATGTGGAAGGTATGCTTGTCCTTTCATGAAGTGGGATAAAGTACATTTCAACTTGGTTATCTATGCATTTCATACCTTGAATATGATTGCAGTTTAGTCAGAGTTGTTGGAAGAATGAAGGAGAACCATGTAGAGTCTAGTCAATTTCTTCAGTTTTGCTTAGGCTATTTCTCTAGTGAAGGTGTTTGACATAGTAGTTTCTCATTGTCCTCTCTGGTAACTGCTGCCGATGTTTATGCCATATGTCAATACCCATTGAATAACTTTGGATTATATAATAAACTTTAACGTTTTCTAGAATCCTTTGAATTCTCTAGAATCTACTACTTTGAGACTGTATTTATAGCCGGATCCCTATGATATGTGGGGTTTTTTTCTTATTATTTT
>LPNX010353371.1:673995-692582 GCA_001517045.1 Pseudotsuga menziesii | reverse complement strand
GGGGGGGGGGGGTTATTAAAACTAGAACCTATGGGGAAAAGCCATGTGTCATCCACCCATTGCAGAACCCTGATTTTGGTTGAGGGAAGTTATTATGTTGGGTAGTGGGGGGGTGGCAGGCTTACCCCTATTCATGCTCCACCAGCTGAGTCGTCCATTCACGTGGACAAGGAAAATAGGAGGGGACATTTTTCCACTCTCCCATTCTCTGAATCATTTTTGGTTCACCTCCTCATGCACAGGATTCAGTGCCATTTGGGATCCAGGTAGCAGGCTGAGGAACGGGTTCTTTCCACTGTCAACCATGATTTCATATATAGAGCCATTCACACCCGAGAGACAATGGGTATGTGTGTTTTTACCCTACCGATTTGAGTGGGGGGCATTTTCTCCTTACGGATTTGTAGTCTGCTTACATGTTTTTCCCTCTCTCACACTGATTGTCAGTCGATAGTTTTGTTCTTTCTTCCATGACATAGAGAATCGATTTTCCCTTGGTATGGTCAGACTGTGTGTTTCCATGTCCTTCCTTTGGAGATCATGGCTGTGTTTTCTTCATTGATCCCTGGCTATAGTCTCCTCCATGTCTGGATTGACCATGTATTCCCCTTTTTATGGGAGTATCAGCTGTAGATTGATGGGAGTACCTACATTTTGGTTGGATGAATTTTCCCTTGTGATTTGGGCTTCTGCAGGTTTCTAAGGAATCATTTTGGCCACAATAGGGCCAAGAACAATTCAGGGATTTGTCTCCTCCCGTTCAAGCTGTGATGTGCTTGTTTGCTGCATGCACGCAGTAGTTTGTCCTCAGATTGCATTGGAGTGGTGAATGAGGGCCTAATGTGTTGGATAAGTTTGGGGAGTTTGAGAACCACACAGATAGAGCTAGAGGGTTGTATTTCTTCTCCACAACCCATGAATAGCACTGGAAGGGAGGTTAGGGCCTGAGGAACTGTGTAGCAGAGAAAGGACTAATTTCTTGCATTGGGTGTGTGTGGGTGTCCTAGAAGTCAGGCTAGTTCTGGTGTACGGTCCTACTGTGTTGTCTTGGCTGAACTATGTAACCTTGTTGTGTTGTTATCCTTGGCTATGTGTAAGCCTGCTAGTTCCTTATTCCTTGGGAAATCATGCCCGACTCGAGGGTGGCAGTGTTACTGAGAGATTAAGGAGCACGCTGGCCTATGGTTGGGTGGAATGTTGTAGCGATGTAACTGGTTGTGGGATAGTTATCATTAGATAAGTATTCTTGACTAATCTGTTTTTCAATCGTATTTACTGTTAATGAATTATGATGATGGACATGTTGAATGTTGAATTGTATATGAATGAATGTTTGTTTGCTTCCGCTATGTATATGAACAATTATGCATATTAGTATGTAGTATGTTTCATGTTTTTAATTATCTTGCTTCAACATCATAGGTATGTTAAACTTCATAAAGCTAGATGCCCAAATGTTTGGTGTATAGTAGCGTCCTCTTCGTTGGTCGGAGGGTCGGGGACATTACATCTTAACACATGTTGATGATGAGATTTAGGTATAACACATAGTAATCAATTTTCCAAGGTCCGCAACTCCTAGTTGTGTGTTCAAGTATGGAATGAAAGTCTATTTACTTGTTTGTAGCTTCCTTCCATATTCTTTTCCTCCTTCCACTATATTGATAAACAAGAGCGTTGGTGTTCTTTTATCTGACAATTGTTTATGAATTTCAGTGTACAATGAAGTGAATGATGGAAAAAGGTAAAGTTGGAATTGAGTCACAGATTAGTTTAATGGGTAAATGTCCAATATATATGTTCAAGTTGTTTTGTGGGATATTTATCATTCTTTAGTAGTCTTCTTCACTCCCATGTTTTATGTCTAATGCATATTGTGTGCCCATTTTTTTTGTATGCCTGAAAAGAGCACCAATTGTGCCAATTGCATGAGGTAATTTTCTTGTAAGTAGTTTCTTTATGGTGGTAGTGGGCACTTAGCTATAATATGTGCAAACATGTGGTATTTTCTACACTATTCTCGGATTGTTTATTACAAATATACAGTTGCAGTCCCCATGATCATATGCAATTCTTGGAGAAATTTTGAACTCAGAGATACAAAGGCCATGTCCTTGAACATAGATTTCATCATATTTTGGTATGAGGTTATGTGGTATCTTCAATGTTACTGTAAATTGTCCCTTCCGAACCGTCATGTCAAAGTGCAATAACTTTTTACCATGTTCTTTCTCGATTGTTGTGTTGTATTTCCCCATTACATTACCATGAAAGAAATTCCCACTCTTTCAACTTTTGAGCTCTTTTATAGTAATTGGCTTACAGCCATCATGGTTTTCCAATTTTATCAATTTTTAACGCAATTTAGGTAACACTGTTATGTCCAAATTAAACAAATAACTCTCAAATTGCAATAAATAATGTAGTAGTTTAACTATACCTATTTTTCCAATTATTGGTCTGATTGTTCGTTGTCTTCATATTGCAAATGTGCTCTTTTCATTTTGAAATTAGTAAAGAAGAGAGAGATAGTAGATATATGATTGTTTCATTGATTACATATGCAAATTGGTAGATAGAATAAAAGTGAAAATACAATATAAGTTATAAGGCACAAATGTAAATGCGCTAACCTTTGTTTTTATAGTTTCTAATTTATTTTTATGTCTATTGCGATATGATTGTGTGTCTATGTGTAATTTGAATTTAGTGAAATCAGAATTGTAGTAATGTGTAGATGATGTCATGATCATGCCAATATGCATCAGAAACATTGACTTCAAATTGTGCAATAGGGTGGTTTGTCCAAATATGGTCTATTATTGTTATTGGAGATGAAAAATGTAGTTATTATTTGATGCAATTGTTGTGATTCCATGTACTTTGTGAGATATTTATGTATTATAGAGTTCGATTACATATCAACATTGAAATCACCTATTATTATTATGATGGAATTGTCATTTTTATTGTTATTTTTCTTTTTGAATTGTTTTAGTTATTCTTTTCACTTGTTCAAATGTTGTTGTATATATGTTCATTAGACAAATTAATGGTTTGAAGTTTAGGTCTAGAAGGCCTAGCTCAACTTTTCCATTGTTATAGTTTCTAGTTGTCTTTATTTGTATATTGTCTCTTACACAAGTGATTAGACTGTAATTCAAATATGATATAATGGTATTGAATTTGACAGATTCATTTTTTTGGTCTAGTAGACAGATGAGTCTCTTGAAGACATATAATGATATTGCTAATTAGTTGGGTGTCATGTGCAATGTCATCAATATGTACAAATACATTCTATGTGTTAAAATTTGCAATTGATAATGCTATGGTGTTGCATATTGGTCTTTGTTGGAGATCTAGTTTCCATGATGCAAGTGTCTCTAGTCGTGTCATGTTGTTTGATATTTTTTTGTTTACGTTGAAATTATTTGTTGTTAGTCTTTGCAAAATGTAAAAGTCGCCAATGTTTCTAACTCTTGATAATGCAGTATAAATTAATCCATGTTGCAATATTCCATATGGGTCAAATAACATTATTTCTAGTGTAATCCCTCTAGTACATTGTAGTGTTCTTACACAAACAAGAAACACTAGAAATTATTTATGAATTGGAATATGTGACTTGTTTTGAGGTATTGGTAATGGCTTTGCAATTCAACAAATTTGTGTCCATTCTGGAGAGATGTTTATGTCATATTGTTGGTTGAACTGAGCTCTTTGTTTCCTTCCAATATTTTCCTCTGGGAAATGTATCCAAACCATATAATATTCACTACTGGATCTTTTGTATGTTTTAAATATTAGCTCAGCTCCATTAACTAGTCCATATTGGGGGTTGTAATTTCCATCATATAGCTCAACTAACATATATTTTGTCATGAATATCGTTGAAGGTGGAGGTATTGTCTTTTCATAAGAACAAAAATTTGTACCCATAGTCTCATGTTCGTCCTTGGCATTAAGCACAATTTGTTCTCCATGTACTAGTCATAGATTTTTGGTATTATGACTCTGGACATCTTTGTTTCAATATAATATATAGAAAAATTGTTGGTCGAGAGGTGGTTGTCTGAATAAATTGTCATTAATGTAATTTATGTCATATTTTGATTGATTGTTTAGTCTAATTCTATTTATCACATTGACATAGTATGTGTCTATTTGGTGCATTACAGTTTTCAAATGATAACACTTCATTTTTTTCTTCCAAAAGACATATACAATTGTGTTTTTGTTTAGTTTTGGGCTTTCAAATATCATCGAGTCTCTTACATGATGAGCCTGGTATAACTCTCCTATGAATACGACATCAATATTTTCAAAGTGACATGTGGGCATATGCAGTATTTGTTGCAAACGTTTATCAACTTGGTAAAGTGTGGTTGCACCTACAAAAGATGATTCATCAATAACCACAACACATAGTTATACATAGTACTTTGACAATGTGTCTAGCTTCTCGTTGTTCAATGAGAGGCAATTTGTCTTGTTAAAAGGAATGTAGGCAATTTTTCTTGTTAAAAGCAATGTAGAAAGCAAAGTGCAATGTGACACCTCCGACATTGAATGTTGCATTTCCTATATAGGAATATCTTAATCATATTGGTTTTGAAGGGTCATATTGCATTTTACTATTTTGCATATGCATAAGTGATTGCAATATTGTGTTCCCTACTAATATATTTCATGTTACTACTCCTCTTGTCACAAACAATTGGAGTGGTTCATTTGGATTTTTTTTTAGTCACTATGTCATTTACCAAGGTTTCTTGTTCTTCATTTAGGTTTTTTCCAAGGGCATAAAACTACCTATTCTCTAGTATATGCGGTTTTTTTACAATTTCATATGTCCTAGAGAGTGTTTTTTCCATGTTCTTTGTATGCTGGAAATGTTCAAAGTTGTTTTCAAAGTCATAGTTTCCATGTTTTTCATTTGCATTTCTTAACATTTTTTTGTTGTATGTAGTTGTAGGTGTTAGTTTATCCATGTTAAATAGTTGTTGTTATATTTTCTCAAGTGCATAAATTGCATCATCAATGCCACCCCATTGTGATGGTGTATCGAATGTGATTTTTTGTTCGTTTTGCTCTATTGTTTGTTTAAGTGCAATGTAAGATTTTTTCCGTGACAAGCATTTCTCTTTTATTGTATTTTTCGTACTCTCGATATGGAGTATACAAAAAAAATGTATCTTTATAGAAGTTCTCAATGTAATTATGTCTATTGTACTTTACATATCTAATGACATATGGTTTGTTGTTTCCTATGCATTTTTTTCCTGTTTTGGTATCACAAGCTACAAATCCTGCTAGGCATGTTGCATCAATTTCAATAGGACATGAAATATGATGATCAATTTCAATGGGAACATTATGTCTTCTGAATCATATGGTTCTTGTTGTAATTCCTTCTGTGAAAAACCTTGATGAAACTCTGCAGTGAAAATCTGCGGTAAAATTTCTAGGCACTCCACTCTTGTGGCTAGGGAATATTCATTTGGGAGCTCTAAACTAGGTGAATAAGTTCCTTTCCTCTCTATTTTTTTATATTTTATATTTTTAGTTTTCTAGTTTTAGTTTTTAAACATTATCTAAAATTTATGGGCACTATACAGTGAAATATTTCATAAAATTTTGGACTATCTGATATGAAACCATTGATGAAACAACTCTCATTAAAAGGTGAAGCTATGAGGTGAAAAAAATCAATTAGGGTCTTTGTTACAAATAAATACCATCATTAGCATGTGATGAGGCCCTAAACACAGTATTTTTCCCTCAATCCCAAGTCATGAAGCAAAATCCTAGTCTAGATATAAATCATGCACATCAAAATCCAGCACCACTCCTACCCTTTACTTAATGAGGGGTACCTTATTCAGCACCACCTATAATTTATTGGAAGTAAGTAGTGGTGACACCTATACGCTTTGTAAAATGTGTAGCTTACCCTTCACTGCTTTGTCATAGTGAGGAAGAAGCAGTGCCCTTAGTAAAAAGCGAAAAATAGAGGATTCCACGAAGCTTCTTGAAGGAAGGATTCATGGCTTGCATATCCCCACACTTGAGGACCACCTAGGCTCGAGATCCATCCTTGTAGGATCACCTATACACAGCACCCACCATTTCCTCAAACATCCCTATCCTCCCAAGGCAAATAAAAGTAGGCTCATATCCATGGTTGAGGAAGAGAGCAAGGTTATCCTATTGCATTGTCATTCTGGCCTAAATCAATAGTGTGAGCATAGGAGGAGAAAAGTTGGAGCTATCAGGGACAAGATATTGGCACTACGAATGATCTTTTTGAAACTAAGGCATAGGTTGTAAATTATTCTTATTTATCTAATGCAGAATTGGTTCCTTTCCCATAAAGTATATTGTGCTAATATCATATGTTTTATTGTTATATTCCTTAGTCACTAGCATAGAATAGTGGAACATTTTTTGGTGCTCTTTGATCTTATGTGTTTTTTTCATGTGATCATGCAGGTATATCAGTCAAGAATCTAGAATTGCAGGATATAACTACACTTTACATCAAAGACCCTTATTCCATATCTCCACCCATTCTAGGGAAAGTCTTCCAATTCTATTGTGTACTACTATTTGTTCTAGATCTAAACCATTCAGAATAGAGGTACAAATCCTATCTGCAGGAGGTGCATTTTTCTTGGTAATAGATTTGGAGACTCTGCTGGGAGAGAGCATCAGCTAATATGATCTTCCTTAGTTTATCAAACACTTGTCCAAAATCCAAGCTCCATGTTTCTTATCAGTTCAATAAGATCCACTAGCTGATCTAGTGAGATTTTGGTTTGGTATCATGAGATCTATTCATATATGGGTTGTTCTATCCTTATGCACTATTAATTCATCATTTAAAATGATAGTTGCATAGTGATTAATTTTTCTTTTTTCACAATTATTTTGTTTTTGGACATCTACAGGGAACCAGGCATGCATAGTGGGCAGTAAGCGGTGCCACCGCCTGGACTTAGTGAGTAGGAAGCAGTGCCAACACCTATAATCAATGATCAGGAAGCGGTGCCACCACTTGTAATCAACGATCAAGAAAGCAGTGCTATCTTAGAACCGCTCTGTCAGTGGCCCTCTGGAAGAGGTGCCATGTAGGATTTTCTGGACTTGTTTTTTCAAAGTTTTTTGTAAAAAATTTGTGTGATTTGATTTCAATTCTGAGTGTCTGGGTTTTTTTAAAAGATATCTGAGTGTTTTAATTTCAAAAGTTAATGTGGTAAAAGGCTTATTTTTGTTAAAATCAAAGAGCTAGGATATACTCATCTTTTTATCTACGTGTATGTTTGGTTTTAAATTTTTGAAAAGAGTGTTGTTTGAAAGCTTAGCATCAGTTATATCCGAGTCCTATTGTTTGATAAATCTAAAAAGAAATACTTGCTTGATTGGTTTCTTTGTTTTCATTTTTCATTAAAGTTTGTGAAGGACTTCTTTTTGCTTTGAAAAAGAAATTTTTTTGTTGAGACACTTTCATATTTTTGTTTGAGTATGAATTATTGGACCTCTGATTAGCCTCATAAGCTTTCAGATCTCCATTTTTCTCTCTTTCTTTTATATTTTGATCTCATCAAAAGAAAAAATATTGTTGTTTTTCAGTTAGAGCTTTCTAGTTTTAAAGGGAAAATTTGAAAAAAGTGTTGAATATTCCTTCGATTTTTTTTGGTCTTTATTCTTAGAAAAAGAGATCTTACCCTATTTGCTTTCTTTCGAAAATTCCATTTGAAGTTTGTTGCTTCTTTCTCTTTCTCGGGAAAAAAAAATTGTTTAATGTAGTAGGCATATCTTGAATGGTAAATTGAAAGAATTTTCATTTGATATTTGTATGGATTTACATTTCTATCAAATCTCCATGCATTATTCGTATAAGTAGGCATATATTGAATGGTAAAGTGAAAGAATTTGCATTTCATATTTGTATGGATTTTCGTTTCTATGAGATCTTCATGCATTCACCTAACCGCTCAAGATAAAACCAACGATAGTTATAGGTCTAAAATTGTATATAAATTTGAGTGATAAGTTAGTGACATGCTCCGGCGTCGTAAAACATAGGAGCTATCGTTATTTCCTTGCACTGTAGCCTAGGACTCACGTTGTTCTTACACATACCATAGGTATATTTAATAGCCTTTCATGTACCCTTGAGGTATATAGAAAGGTACTTCACATACTCGATTGTATATCAGAATGCCCCTTGTGAACGGTTGTGCATTAGAGAACACTGCTACAGATTTGAGCTCCCATGTACCTTGCATATATTGGGATACCCTACTAGGATTCCTTGTCCAACTAATAAAAACCATTTGGTTGTCTTGTTTGGAGCAATACACCAAGAACATCACTCAGGGAGATTACTACACACGTACCTCAAGTATATCACGAGTTGTGCCTTCTTGAAAATCTTGTTGAGAGACCAACTATTTTGAGCTCATCCTATCACTTAAGCTTTCTTGTGGAAAGTAGCTTGTGTAGGAGAATACCTTGTCTGATTTTTCTTAGTTTTGAAACCCTAAGTTAGGTTTTTAGTGACTTTTACATTCTGGCTGAGTTTCAATTGAGACGATCCACATGAAACCATGGATTACCACCCGACTTTCCACCTGCAATAGGGGAAGGTCCAATGGAAGGCATGGACCAAGGAGCTGAAATTGACTCCCATATGGGAGAAAATACAGTTGTAGAAAGTGGAGATCAATTTTCTTCTTATGTTACTCCCTAGTTCTAAGAGTATCCTGTGGCTGACACTTCCTTTCATTCTCCAATGGAAGTTCGAATAGATGGTGTTGATGAAACTAAGTATGGACCTGATGCTCCTTTTTAGATAACTTCTATGGGTCAATCCATTTCCAAGTTTGGGGTTATTAGAACCTCTTTTGAAAACCATCCTTTAATTAAGGATGCATATAGGATAATTAGAGCATCACTTAATCGTGATCATAATTTTCAAGAGAGGATGGACAAGGTTATGGTTACCCCTATACCTCATAAAGAACCTATGTCAGCTCTTTTACCCCATTTGTTAGATCCATGGCCTTCTGGATATAGTCCACTTGTTGATGATGTTCCATCTCGTGGTATGTCTCCTCTTAATCCAAGTCAAACCTCCAACCCTACAGTTTTAAATCCTAGGTTTGTTGCTAGTCCTCATATATCCTCTATAACTAGGGGGAAACCCTCATCTCAAGTGGTGTCAATACCATGTAACATCGAGGGAAACCCCCAATGTGACCTACGTTATCAGTTAGTGGAGTTGTTACTAGTACTAGGAACACCTATACTATAGGGAAAACCATAGTGTATGTTCCTCCTACCCACACCAATATGGTAAACCCTACATCGATTTTAGGTCAATCCTTAGGGGTACAACTTGCTGTCAACCATCCTTATTGGGGTTATGGTTACCTAGTAAATCAATTACTTGTAGTAAACACAAATTATCAACCTACATCTACATGAACTATGTATTATGGAATCCCTTACCCTGGGAACACGTTTACACCATAGGGGTAACCTAATTGGTCCTACATGTCAGCAATGGGAGGAATTATTATTCTCACAACTAGAGGTTTTGGAGGGCCTCCTTATGGTGGCACACCCTTTGGAGGTCCACCAGAAGGAGGCCCACCTAACGGAGGAGGTCCACAAAGAGGAGGCCCCCCTTATGGTGGGCCACCACCTGGAGGCCCACCTTTGGGAAGGCCACTGTCTGGAGGTACACCTTCTAGGGGTCGACTACCTAAAGGTCAACCTTCTAGAGGACCAACACCTAGAGGACCATCACCTAGCATACCACCACCTTGAGGCCAAACCCTTGGAGGCCCACCTCCTAGATGCCCATCCCTTTCAGGAGGCTCTTCGAGAGGATCATCTGCCCACCAACCAAACCAATAAACCATCTATCAGTCAGCTTATGGTCCTACTGGTACACACATGCCTTATCAATACTACTGGTACATGGAGCCTAATCAAAAACTACCTTTCTTGGAAACTTTGGACTTACTTGATTTGTCCAAGTTGATAAATTATCCCATTCAACATGACCCTTCATGGCTCGCTATTATGGTAAAATTGCCATCAGACATTCCCAAGTCTAATGCAAAGTAGGGAGATGATCCCAAGAACCATGTTATGAAATTCCTTCTATGGTGTTCCTCGAACTAGAAACAACAGAAGTGGCAACAATGAACATGATTTCCAGAACTGGTTAAAGTGCCAAAGGAAAATAAATTGTTGTGTCCTCCTCTCTTAGCCCCTATGAAGTAATATACGATGTTGTCCAATATGCCTCTAATGTCTAACAAGATTATCTTCATCTGATAGCTTCAAATCCTTACCATTTTCCTTATTGGTTAGAACCTTATGTTCCCACTCTAGACTATCTCACACAAAATTTTCCATCTGATGAGACCATCATGGAGATTATGAGTGGAAATGAATCCATATTGTAATATCACCATCATCGATCTTCTTTACTTCCCAACGCCAGTTTGACATATTTTGACCTTGTTTTTGTTTCTCTTATCAATACTAATATTGTCACATGTCCGCAAACTCCCGTATTGTTGCAAAATACTAAATTTGAGGGAAATCTATGCAACATTACTAAAAAAACCCCAATAAACATATCAGTCAACCCTAGAACCATTGAGCATGTTCACGTAGGATAGAACTGCTCAATGGAGGAAACTAAATCATATAGATCATTATTCAAAGAACTCTGTGATATTTTTGCCTAGACTTATGAAGAAATTTCTGGGATAGACCTGTCTATTATGGTTCATGAAATTAAAACCTATCCCACAACCAAACTTGTTAGGCATAAGTTGCATCAAGTCCATCCCCTGAAGGACATGACTATTAAAGCCGAAGTAGAAAAAATTCTAAAGGCAGGATTTATTTATTCTGTACCCCTAACGAAATGGGTATCTAACATTGTCCCTATGAACAAAAAGTAGGGAACCATTAGAGTCTGTATCAATTTTCGAGACCTGAACAAATCTTCTCCTAAAGATAATTTTCCAACTCTGCATATCGATCAGATTATCGAGAGCTGTGGTGGAAGTGTTATCTTCTCATTCATGGATGGATTTTCTGGCTACAATTAGATTGAGATATTTCCCATTGCTCAGGACAAAATGACATTTATATTCCCATGGGGAACCTTTTCCTATATGAATTTACCTTTTGGCCTCAAGAACGCCAAAGCTACATTCCAGCATGCCATGTCCTATGCATTTCACGATATTAAGAACATCGTGGAGCCGTACCTTGACAATCTTCCATCTCACTCATAACAACGAGAGGACCAACCTGGGCATCCTAGGGACATTTTCCTGAGATGTCCCCTTATAACATACGACTCAATCCACACATATGTGTTTTTTGCATTGAGAAGGGATGTCTTCTTGGCTTTGTATTTTCTAAGGATGGTATTCGGATAGATCCATTGAGGATTGCTGCTATATTGGCCCTACCTGCCCCAACAAATATTATTGAACACTAAAGTTTTCAAGGGAAGGAAAAATTTCTTCACCGTTTCGTTTGCAATTTCATAGAGAAAACAAACGGTTATATGCATTTCCTAAAGAAGGATAGTCCATTATTCTTGGGATTACAAGTCCCAGCGATCCTTTGATAATCTTAAGCACGCTCTGACTCATTCACCTGTGATACACCCCCCGGATTATTCAAAGCATTTTCTCTTGTATGTTGCCGCCTCCACTACTACTATTGGAATGGTATTAGCGCAGGAAGATCCCAACTGTCAAGAACACATGATATATTATTCCAGTAAGAATCTCATTTATTCTGAAACCCAATTCTCACATGTGGAGAATTTAGCATTGGATACAGCCATTGCTGTTAAGAAATTTCATCATTACATCTTGCTTCGCACTACCATGGTACTTGCATATCAAAACCCTATGTATTACATATTGAATCGTCAGGTACTAGGGGTAAAATATTCCCATTGGATTTTCATCCTACAAGAATTCGACCTTGAGTTTTCCAAGGCCACTTCGAAGAAATCCTTAGTCTTTATAGAGCTGATGTGTGAAATTCCCTGTGCTTTGATGGATACTGAGCCCAATGATTCATTTCAAGGTGATTTCCTGTTCTTGATAAGCACAATCGACCCATGGTATGGATATTTGATTATTTATCACCAAACTCAAATATTTCATCCCAATATATCCCGTGACGATCGTCGCTGTATTCGTCACCATGTGAAGTACTACCTCATCTTAAATGATACATTGTATAGATGTGGTATCGATTCCATTCTCTGGTGATGCCTTACACATAAAGAGGATGAACAAATCCTTAATGATTCCCACTATGGATCATGTGGCGATCATCTTTCTGGTATGGCTACGGCCCAATAAATCCTTCACGCTGGTTATTTTTCGCCTTCAATATTCAAAGATTGTCATGAAGTTGTTAAGATATGCCCACCCTGCCAACATTTCTATCTGAAAAAGTGCACCCACATTTCTCCTTTACACCCTGTCATTGTGGTTGGCCCTTTTTCCAAATGGGGTATTAACTTTATGCATTGTAATCCTACCTCATCCAGGGGGCATGGTTACATCATCATAGTCATTGATTGTTTCACGAAATGGGCTGAGGATATGCCTACATATGCAAAGGATGGTAAGAATGTTGCCCTATTCCTATTCAATCACGTGATAGCTACATTTGGAGTCCCATCGTCTATAGTAACTGAACACGGATCACATTTTCGGAATCAAATGATGATCGAATTAAGTGCTAAGCTGGGTTTTCATCATGAAAACTCAACTCCTTATTATCTACAAGCTAATGTTTAGGTCGAGGCCATTAACAAAGTTTTAAAAAATATGCTACAGAGGATGGTTGGAGATGATAAATCCAACTGGTACTTGACTCTCTTTTCTTCTCTTTGGGCTTACAAGACTTCAGTTAAAATAGAAACTAGTTTCACACCTTTCTAGTTAGTTTACGAACTAGAAAATTCCCTTCCTATCCAATGCCATATTCCGTCACTGAAACTTGTGTTAGAAATTATGCCAAACACTTACAGTGAGGAAGAAATATTTCTATACCTCACTAATCGTGAAGAAAATATAAGAGATGATGCCTTGGCTAATGAGGCACATAAGAAACGGGTCAAGTCATAGAGTGATAAATATGGTCAGCCTCATGTTTTCAATGAAGGTAACCTAGTTCTGACCTACGATCAAAGACACGATAAGCTAGGTAAAGGGAAGTTCGAGTCAATGTGGTATGGTCCCTTTATCATTAGCAAAGTTTTAGAGGAAGGGGATTACGAGCTCATGAATTATGACAGGATACCCTTCGGTGAACCTCGCAACGGGTTGTAAATTAAGAGGTACTATGCTTAAATTATTTTTGTATGGTACTTTGTATATATGTATATTTTTGTATTTTAGTGTGTTGTGTCTTCATTCAGTATGGTTTTGAGTTTAGTGTCCAAACTGCTTATAACATGTTTTGGTGATGTAGTTTGGATGGTTTTTAATGGCTTCATTGATGGTGCTTTCATCATACCCTGAACCTTTCTTTAGCTTCTTGGGTTATGTATTTCTCGGCTCATTACTTGATCAGTTTAGGAGCAGTTTGTATTGGTCCTACTACTAACAATATCACTGAGTATCAGGGAGTAATATGTCTACTGACTGAGGCTGCATATCGAGACATTCGTGATTTGGTAGTGTTTATGGATTTGCAAGTAGTGGTTTGTCATCTAAACCATGTCTATGCCATCAGAAACCCTATACTCGTTTATTTATTTTGGAGAGTGTGTTTATTATAGAGTTCATTCCAGTGTATCACTTATAGGAATATCTCTAATGAAGATAATACAATTGTTTATTCATTAGCAAACTACATCCTCAACTGGTATATTGCTCATTCATAACTTGTAAAATAAACATGGTTCATTGTAAAATAAATTGTAAATGACACATAAAACTCATGTGAATATGATTTCAATTTGATATATATAAACACTGGTAATAATCATGTATATAGATATATATAGAGAGAGAGTGTGTGTGTGTGTTTTTACAAAAAAAATGCGGTCATGAGACCACATCTAAAGCACTGTGGATTCCAGGAAATACAAAATCATACAAAAATCCTTAAGCTAGTCAGCTTTTAGTAGTACATCATGCATTCCACCATCTAATGATGCTCATGATAGCACATGATGGCCTATGCTACCCTATGTAGTAGTTGGCTGAAGCGACCTAGAACTCTTGTTGTGTGTCTATGATACCTTGTAGGGAGGTCATCTATCATTGCATCTAGGATGTCAAAAGTCAGTCGCTCTAGGTTCTCCTCTAGCTCAATGAGCTCATCATCACCTCTATAAAAAAATCAAGCTCTGGCTCTCCCATCCATTGGAAAGGATTCCCCAGGCCGTGCATCACCAACATCTGCATTTAAAAATTATAAGTCTTGTTACTACTCATAAAAAACATAAAATATCAAAATATCAAAACATGATCAGCATTTTAGGATTTTTCTTCTCACCAATATCTACCCACTGGGAACCAAGTGGTAATTGTAGATCAAGATCAACTCTCAATTCCTTCCTTGCATATGCATAATCCTCTATCATGAGGATCTGGTCACTCAGCTAACGAAATAGGGTGACCTCGAATTTCACCTTGGCCCTGCCACCTACTATGCCAGCCATGATTTCTACCTGCCTCATCATGGGTGGGTCTCTATCCCTGACCTCTATAAATACTACCTGGGGCATCATGAGAGGTACCCTCTCGAAGAATATGGAAACTAAAATGGACCCATACCTGAATTGCTTCAGTTCCCCTTACCGACATTTTGTCAGCTGGTCCTTGAAAATAGGAAGAAGTGCTTCTTCCTAGTTAAAACCCATAGGTTCCATAGCTTCCAAGGAATATAGTAGATGTTCCAAGGATTTTTGGTGATCTCCTTAGCTCCCAGCTATCCTATGCATAGTAAAACATACAGTGCAAAGTGGCACATCCACCATAGCCTTGATGGGAATTTTCTTACTTGACATTTTTGTATGAGGAAGACAATGATGATCACTCAATTCTTGTATAGTCACGTCCCCACCTTGGGAACTAGTCAAGGAAATAGGGGCTCCCCATATAGATAACCCTGCCATAAAATATATATCCTCCACCTCTATAGTCAGAATATGAGCTACCACCTAAAAATGTTGTTGTTCTGGATTCCACATCCATAGGATGTGTTCCAGTAACAGTGCATGCAAAACCATACCAGGGGTATGGAACAACTTTAAGAGGCCACAAAATCTCAAGGCAGCTATACAACCTGCACTTCTTGCGGCACGGGAGTCATCATCATCATGTTGTCATGCTTTCCAATAAACCATTTTTTGACCAAATGAACCCGCCAAAAATCATTAAAAAGTTATTTAGAAGCATATCCAATCATCAAAAATGCTTGCAATCTCTTATTTTTTCCGGTCCATGTTGTTTCTGAGCCTCACCATCGACATTGCGCTTGTCCCTTTAAGATAGAGCAGTGCCACCACATGAGGAAAGCTAAAATTCCACGGTTTTTATCGGGCACCGTGCTTCCTGCAAAGGCTAGAAGCAGTGCCTGCAAAGAAAGTTTTAGGGTTTTTCATAGGGCTCCAAATCCCGACCCAAATAAAAAATGGAAACTATGAAAAGAAAGAGAATGGTTTTATCTTTTACCTGGATCCAACGATGAGAAAAACAAACAGTTGATACTCCCGCAATCTCCAACTCAAGTTTTTGCTTCAAGTCTCCCAAAATGCTCTCCAAGGTTTGGTAAATAGTAAATGAATTTGGTTTTACTATTCACTTAAGTTTTATAACATGTTTTTGGGGTTATTTAATGTTTTTAAATAATTTCTTATAAAAATACCCTTTAAAACAGGTCATAAAAGTCATTTTTTTGAATATTTTGGGAAACTAATGGTCGTTTTTTAAGTCTTGCAAAGGAAGAAATAAGGAGTACTATCTATGGGGGATTTTTTTTCACTTAGTCATACTTCTGAAAATTAAAAAGGTCCATGAGCGTTTGTTTCGACACTTTGGTCATGATCCTAAAACCTAAGTATCAAAATTTCGAGTCATTTTTTTATTCTTTTTAGGATCGTAAAAAATTTCATTGTGAAAAGAGACCTAATGGAGTCTCCTTTAAAATATTTTTGGACTCCCTAAATATGAAAATATTGCTGAGTACTTATTTCCTTCATACTTGTAAAAGTATTTGAAGAGTTGTCTTTCCGACCATAGTTTATCTCCTTTTCGGTTTGAATCCACTATTTTACGAAAAATTATCCCTTTGGAGTATTCTTTTGTCCTTGTTCAGACTCTCTAAACATGAACGGTTCCATGTTTACTTTTAATGGACTCATTAAACTAAAAACCGTGAGACCTTTTTTTGGGAACTAACCCATCCTTTCTCAGGTTTGAAAAACATATGAGTTTGGACTTATCCGAAGCACAAGCTAAAATGAGTGTTTGTTACCCTATTTGAACTCATAAAAATGAAAAAGAGGCACTCATCAATTATGATGGGGAAATTAAGGGAAGAGAATCAATTCATTTTTCCAAATAAATGCTAGTTTATCGTCACCTTTGAACATGGTAATTGTCTTCATTTCACTCAGTCAATTGGGTAAATCATCTTGTCTTTGAGTCGATCCACTTTCATGATTCATTTCACTCCTTTGAGTCTTTTAGAAGAAATCATTTTCCATCGTCTTATTGTTTTTTTCCTCCTCAATTCAATGCTTCCAAGTCTTTTTTCGTGCTTCCCGATGTTCAAAGGGAAGTTGAAAGTTTACCTCTGCAATAAAAAACAGCCTTTGTGTCAGTCCCTTTTGAGTCAGTCCTATGGTTACAATATCTACAACACTCAAAAAATTTGTTCCTAGTTTCATGTCGTCAATGTGGGATTCATCATGGCCCTTGATGAATCTTAGTCTTAGAAACAAGTTTAATACCTTGAGATCTGTATGCCTCAATGACAGATTCTCTCGCTTTTGACATAGTTTCACATCATTGACCTTTGATCAATAGATTCAACTGATTGTTTGACATCAAATAATCTATTCACACTCAGTAGTTTGTACTAGGGTACCTTGGGAATCATTGACATCAATGGTGATCTCCCTCGCACTTGTTAACAGTTCACATCATTGACTGGTAATCAAGTGGTTTCTACCATGTTCAACTTGATATCATTGTGATCACATGGATAGAATCCTACTTTCTAGAAAATGAGACGAAGAACCTAGGAATAGGTTAAAGCACTCATAGCTTTTTCCCTAGGTTGTGGTGGATTATATTGTATGAGGTCCCAACATGGATCCACATATGTATGGTCATGGTTGTGCATGAATTTGTGTTCATTTTGACATAGATCTATAGTGTATTTTTGGTATCCATGTCCCAAGTTTGAGTCCTTTATCACATGGATCTACGGTGTATTCTAGTAGAAATGGTTGTTAATTTCTCTCATGGATCTGCCTTGTATTGGTCTGTAGCCATAATGAGGGCACATTTATGCATGGGTCAAAATTATTGATATATTGTATATTCTTTGTTATTAATATTTGATCAAGATGATTATTTCCTTGAAGTGATAACTTTCTCTTTCAAAGCTCTCGCCTATCGTATCCCTCTAGACTCATGCTTTGGGGGGTAGTGTATTACACATAAATCCCATCATCAACATGTGATGAGGCCCTAAAAATAGTATTGTTCTCTCAATCCCAAGTCATGAAGAAAAATACTTGTATAGATATCAATCCTAGATATTAAAATCCAACACCCCTCCCACCCTCCAGTGGATGAGCGGTACCTTCTTCAGCACCTCCTATAATGTATTGGCAGTAAGAGGTGGCAGAACCTTTACCCTTTGTAAAAGGCATGGTTCTACCCTGCATTGCTCTATCATTGTGAGGAATAAATAGTGCCCTTAGTAAAAAGTGAAAAAGAGAGGATTCCACGAAGCTTATCGAAGGAAGGCTCCATGGCTCCCTTATCCCAACACCTGAGAAACACCTGGTCTCAAGGTCCATCCTTGTAGGATCTCCTATCCACCTCAACCACCATTTCCTCAACCATCGCTATTCTCCCAAGGCCTATAAAAGCAGGCTCATATCCCTGGTCGAGGAAGAGAGCAAGGTTATGTCATTGCATTATCATTCTAGCCTAGATCAATAGGGTGAGCATAGAAGGAGAAAAGATGGAGCTATCAGGGATAAGATATTGGCATTGTGAAGGATATTATTGACACTAAGGCATAGGTTGTAACTTCTTCTTATTTATCTAATGCAAAATTGGTTCCTTTCCCAAAAAGTATGTTGTGTTAATATCATATGTTTTATTGTTAGATTCCTTAGTCACTAGCATAGAATAGTGAAATATTTTTTTGGGGCTCTTTGATCTTGTGTGTTGTTTTCATGTGATCATTGTAATATCCCAAATTTTGGACCTAACACTTATAAGAATGTGCCTATTGATTATGATGATTATCTTGATGTTTTA
>LPNX010353371.1:555774-672818 GCA_001517045.1 Pseudotsuga menziesii | reverse complement strand
TATATATATATATATATATATATATATATATATATATAAACACATGAAGACATCATACACAAACAAATATGAAAGCTATCTATAAATTATTCTACATTTAAATCCATGATAAATAAACCATTAAGACTTTTCAAGGTCTGTCTCATTGGGTAAAAACTAAATAGTAAATCATTCCATTAAATAACAACATTATAAGTAAATGAGAAATAAGTATCATGACCACCCTTTTCATCCAAGATTCACATCTCTGTTCACATCTAAATACACAGTCCTAGTGTTAAAATAAATAACATCCTAATTACATGCACACGTATTTTGAAGGTCCCATCTAATAAAGCTCATAAACATTATTTATAAACTAACCAAATATTTAAAACAAATTAAGGAACTGTTGTGCTCTTACCCAACAACCTTAAAAAAAACAAATTTCATTAAACAAAATAAAATTTTGTTTGATGAAATGTTTGAATTTCTTATTTCAAATCTAAGGAATTGGAAGCTACTGAAACAATCACATTCTGTGAGCTACTGAAACAATCACATTTTCTTTTACAACCTTTGTGAACTAAGGTTAGTTGACATAAATCACTACATTGAAATCATTATTTTGAATTGGCTTACCTTTCAGATTAGGGTGTGAGCATTTTGATTTCCATACCTTTTACTATAACCTGACCATAAGCCTTATTAGAACACTTATAACTTGATTTTTTTATTTGCATTTTATGTGTGGTTTTAATAAGGTTGTGAAATTGCAAGGTCGATTATGGTATTGTTTGGTACCTTATCAAAAGTTCATGCAAATTTTATCTCCAAGTCTTGTTGTTTAATCTTCGAATTATGTACAATCCAACCTTATTATTTGATCTCGATCTTTATATTATGCTCCATATCATAATTTATATTCTTGTATGTGAAGTTTGGGGTTGGTTTGATGTTGTGTCGTATGCTTGCCACCTTCGAATATTTAAATCATCATAGGGTAAGCTCGATGTTAAACACCCAAGGTCCATTCCCTCTGGTTGTTTTGATTCGTGTCACCATCTGATCCACGTGATTGCAGATTGATGTGGTATCATTACACTCATACGTACCTCTGTAAATGATATTCAATTGCCAGTACATGCTCAGCATCGTGGCTACCTGCTCGTTGAACACCTGTGATTCATTTAAGGTGTGGTTGTATCTCGATTGCGTCGGATAAATTATGGCAAAACGAGTCTAGTCTGGAGTCTTCACCATCATTTCTTTTATCACTTGATTACCGCTCTGCGTGATCATTCTCCTTTGCCCATGCCGAGTTTATAGGGTCCTTATCTGGGTTTCCTCATGTCGCACTTAGTTTATGAGAGCGTTGGGTTTCATTGCTTGTGTTTTTTGCTTGGTTTGCATTCTGAATGCTCACTCTCCAATTTATTGTCATGTTTCGATTTGTGGTATCTCTTCTGTGTGCGACTTCGTGCATTTGCACTCGCAGCTATGGCTCCAGTGGTTAGGGTTGAACCCAATGACATGAAACTCCTTGATGGAAACCCTGAACTCTTAGCCAAGGTTGAAGCAGTCGGATGGTTGCCATTCATTTGCAAGTTTACAGATTCAAACCCTGAGGTGACTAGGTTATTTTCTATGTCGCTGGTTGATGCTAGGGTTAAGGTGGCCGACCTCCAATTCAGGGTCTCCAATTCATGGTCGATGAGCATTCGATTGCTCTGGCTACGGGTTTGCTGTTGAAAAGTGAACGTTGGTTCAAGTATAAGCAGATGAAGGTAAATGAATGGAGACAGATGTTGAAGGACCCTTGCCAGGATGTGTCCTTTAGAGCCGGTGTATCACGGAGATATTTCAAGAAAGAATGGCGACCGTTTCTAGATGTTATTCACAGGTATGTGACCTATGAGGGTCGTCTATGCTCTGCTTATGTCTATCACCTTAGGTTGATGGTTGTTTTTCTCGGCTTTCCTGTTAATTTTCCCTATTATTTAGTTCAGAGTTTGACCAAGATGTCTTCAGCCATTAAGAAGGGGACGAAGAACATCGGTCGCAGTCTGTTTCATCATGGCCTGGTTAGGATATTGGTAGAAAGAGAGTTGTCTAAACAAAACCGGTCATGGGATGATTTTCTCGAACATAATAGCTTCTTGGCATTCTTCCATTGTCAATTCGATTTCCCTGAAGAATGTGTTAGGCATCAACAACCTTGTCAAGCTCCAGCTTCACCTGTGCACGAGCCTATGTCAAACCCTGAAAATTGTGTAAGCCCCAGCGTCCGTGATGATCTTGTTCCCACTCCTGTATGTAGTCCTGGTACTCCTATGCCTCCCAAGCGAAGAAGGAAGTCTTTAAACCTATCTCCTGTGACGCCAAAACATAATGACAATACCTGCAAACAAAAGGGAAAAAGTCCGAATGTTAAGGTTACTGGCAAGTTTACTAGGAGTATGTTAGCCAAGGTTAGTGTTGTTAAGTCTTCCATGAGTAATAACAAAGACATTGAAACATTTGTGCTAGATGATGAAGAAGAGAATCCTGTCTCGCCTAATGATGGCCTTGAAATTGATCATGAGCCTATCGTGAACCATGCCGATAACAGTCCTCGTGTGTCTGATAAGAATCTTCAGGTTGACCCTGTGGTCAATCCTCCTATTAAGGGCAAGTCTGAAGAAGCAAATTTACCAGGTTCCTGTCAAATTGGTGAAATGATTCACATGTTATTTGTAAACTGTTTGCTGGATAAAATAAATAGGATGGAGGAATAAGTAACAGAAATGGTAGCACATCATAATGCTATGAAAGCCGAGAATATAAGGATGAAAGAAAAATCGGATTCCGATGATAAGTGTCTGCTGCGTCTGAAGAAGCATAAGAACAGGTTGATTCGGAGAGTCCTGAAACTGCAAAATGGGAATCATAAGAATGAGGACAAAGTGCGTGAGATGAATGCTCAAGTTACTCTGATGCAATTCAAAGTTCATTCACAGAATCCAACGAATCGTGTGAATATACAGGTGTTTAATTCTCCTGTTAAATTATAATATTTGGGGCACACTCACTATTGTATATATGTTTAAGAAGATTTCAGGTTTGAAGTTTATAATCAAGTGATAATCAAGTTATTTTGTTACAGGTATTGGTTGGATTTGATTGATGGATTATGTAGTTTATTTTATTTTGCTCTTGCGTATGTGTTAGTTATTCCTCTTTATTGTGTAGTGCTGCAGGTTATATGGTTGATGCGTTTTTCTTGGATCGCTCATTTTGAGGATGATCCCTGGGGAATCGTGAACAAATCAGTTGGATTTGTTGTTTCCCAGGTGTCACTAAATCGTTAGTGTCTTTATCATTTTGTGATTTTGTGCTATAAATCAAATCTTTCCAATTTCGAGACATTATAATGCATATAGAAAAATGACAATTGCATTTGTCATTTTTAATGAAATTGGTTAAGATTTTGATTTTGTAGTTTCCAATTTTATAGAACTATATCCATGTGAGATTAAATGTATTTAAAGGAGACATGTATTACTGGATAATGGGGTCGATAGTTGGGAAAAGGAGCCAGACAAGATCACTTTAATAATTTCCTGTGACTTAAGACAATTTCTTGTCAGCAGTTACATCACTTTTTGACTGGTGATATATATAAGTATATTTACAGTATTATTACTATGCAAATGTGCTTATAGTGTCAATTGATCTTGTTATTTCTTTTCATATTCTCTATGTTTTGTTATATTTCTTTAAATAAATGTGCAGATGCATCATGTTTTAACTGTCGACTTATGCTGGTTTTAACTTGTTAATATATGTCATATATCAAATTTGATGTTGTAATCATAATGTATGTGATATACTTGCTTTGTGTTGTCTTGTTTAAACCTTAGAATTTTTTCTGATGTGTTTAAGATTGTCTGCACAGTAGTTTTTATTTGCAAGTGGATTACAGGGTTAATGTTTCTTTGCTCCTGATCAGGATAGGATAATTAGGATAGGTTAATGGTATTTCTCTTTATTTATTTTACAGGAAACCTATATTGGATCTGATTTGACATTCATGTTTTGATAAGTTATCATTTCGATCCTGTTATTAATGTACATGTGTTTATAGTCTATTTACGCAATTGATTGAGTTTTGTGAATATTTAATTAACTATTTATTCTTGTAGTTATAGATTAATTGGTTGGATAGATTAATTTCTAGTTATTAGTCGTGTAGTATACCAATTAACTCAGTAGCAGTTTGTTTTGCATATTCATAGGTGTACTGTAGATTTAGTTAAACGGTAGCTTTAATTTTCCTTTTGAAGTCTTCTCCTGTAGATGGGAGTAATTTAGGGAAGGCAATGGGACCTTAATCCCATCAGAGGCAGCTACCTAACGACTGAGAGCATCTTTGAAAACTTTTGGATCGATCTATCTCTCAGTTGACTCATGTGTCAATTGTGGTCTGTCAACAATGGCGCTAGAAGGAGGGCCAACTTAAGCAAATGGCTTATGAAAACAATCCTGTTCAAAAAATTGATCAGCCCTCCACCCCTCAAATATAGTCATCATCTCAACCACAAACATTCCAGTCATCACAATTAGATGAGACTCTGTTGAACAATACTGTTCGAAATCTCATTCATCAGTTCAACGCTAGCGGTGCCCATCCACCTAAAGAACTTGATCAGTTCGAACAGGCCATCAATGAATCCCACAGGATTTTAATGAGAGCCTATTCAAATCTTACTGGAATCCAACCCACCGAAATTTCTCTTCCACAGATTAGACGTCCATGCACTCACCATACTGAGTTTGCACCTGAAGAGCAGGAGCAACCTTTAGGTGTCTTCCCTAACCATCAATTACAACAGTCTCTAATAGGCACTAATCAACCTTCATCTTCTTCAGGACCACCTACTACAGGAGGGTCTGGTCAACCACCATCACCGCCACATTCACCTCCTCACATTTTTCAAACACCACCATCACCACCTCCATCACCAAGGAACATGGCAGGTTTAAACCCGAACCCCAATGCCAATATTCCATGGTTAGCTCAGGATGCGGTTGCTCTGCCCAGGAATCAACATCCTTTGCCAAAGAATCCTGAGAAGTTGTTGCCCAAGTTCAATCCTGAGCTGAAAGAGCCCATGAAAGATCATGTTAAGAAATTCATGCTAGTAGTTCGGCTTTTGAATGTTGAACACGAAAATGTAGTCTGTCGAATTTTCCCTTATACATTTGAGGGAAAATCCTCGACTTGGTATTTTTCACTTACAGCTGGTTCTATTACTAGTTGGAATGAATTCGAGTTGTCTTTCATGAACAATTTTGGAGACGATAAGACTCCATCTGTGGTGGTGTTAGAATTGTCTAGGATACGTATGGAAGCCAAGGAGAAGGTTAAAGATTTTAACCAGCGGTTCTTGACCCTTAGAAACAGAATCCCTACCACCTCAAGGCCGGCTGAAGATGTCACTATTGAATTTTATACTTCAGCCCTACCCGTGTCAATGGCCATGTTTGTCAGGAGAGCGGCCAAAACCACTCTAACTAAAACTTTTGATGAAGCCATTAAGGTCGAGAAAGACATGTCTGCTATTAAGAAAAACTCTGGGGTAGAGACTTATTCTACATCTTCTTCTTGCAAAAAGGCTAAAAGTCCTTCCAAAACCACAAATCCTGAGAAAAAGGGTCAATATGCACTAGACTTGGATAGTCTCCAAAGAGTCATAAAGAAGGTATCCAATGAAATCATATATTTGAAGAAAGGTACTTCTGAAAGTACTCCGAATAAAGAACCACCTAGACAGCCTTTTAGAAGACCATTCCAAAATGCAGCTGCAAAATAGATTCCACCATCTGAAGCTAATAATGTTGATGAAATTAATATCTTCCTAAAATTGTTGGTCTCAAGCTTAGAAACATCAGCCGAAAGTGAAACCCAATCTTCGGGACAGAATTTTGAGGATGCCCAAAGCAAAGACAGTAACACTGAAGAACAGCCTCCTCAAATTATCAGTCATTTCTGGGATACCACAGAATTGACCGATGATGAGGATGTTGCTGTTGTGAATGTCAATCAACATCAATATAACACTAGAAGCAAGAAATATCAACCCTTAGGGGAACCTGCCACAAAATATACAGATGACAGTTCAACTATCAAAACAAAAAACCAACCTTCAAATACCAAGTCTACATAATCTCCTGATTTAGAATATGACTTGGTTGAAGATTTAAAGAAAATCAGAGCCAACATTTCCATCTATGAACTCCTTAAACTGCCTATGGTTCGAGATAAGATGATGCAAGGGGTTTCTTTAAGTAAGAATGGCAAATATTCCTCCACTCAAAACAGTTCTGCTAGCTCCAAAGACAACCCAACAAAATCTTCATTCAATGCCTCGTCCATAGGTAAGAAATCAGATTCCTCAACCCCTCATTTTCTGCTTACATTTGAAATCTGCAATCGTAAAGTACACAATTGTATGATAGAATCAGGGGCTTCTAAAAACGTTATGCCATATTCCGTATGAAAAAAACTTAATGCATCCCCCGCGCCATGTGATACAAGCATTGTGCAACTTGACCGATCTAATGTAAAGGTAATAGGAAAGTTGAACGAAGTGCTGATAAGACTAGCCTCAAATCCTCAAGTTCATTTCATCATTGACATAATTGTTGTAGATATCCCTAAGGCATATGGCTTATTCCCCAGCAGAGATTGGTATGAAAAATTGAAGGGATATTTTGCAACGGACTCGTCACATTTATGGATACCTCATAATGGTCGTTCAAACAAAATCCGAATTGATCGAGAGCATTATATGAAGCACACAGTCACCGAACTGGATGACTCAAATGAGCCAGTGTTATTCACTGATACTATAATGGGAAATTACATGGTTGATTCCTTCTTTGGAAACCTTGAGGCTAAAACATCATCAGTCCAAGATCCAGAACAACAGTCCGAATTTTTTCATTTCACACAAGTATCGGATAAAATTCCAGTTCGAAACATGGCCTTTGGTCTCTATACTTTGACGGGTCTAAGTCGAAGGAAGGAGCTGGAGCCGGTTGCTTGTTAATAGATCCTCAGGGAAAAAGGTACTTTGTTGCTTACAGCTTGGAATTTGAGTGCACCAATAATATTGTTGAATATGAATCCCTTATTCAAGGGCTGAAAAAGGCAATTGATCTAGGAGCTAAAGCTTTGGTAGTGTTAGGAGATTCTGAAATTATCGTTAGACAGATACGTAACACTATACATTGCATTGCCGGACATCTAAGAAATTACCAGACAGAGGTGTGGACTTTATTATTATCATTTGAAGATTTTAATATAAATTATATTCCTCGTTATTTGAATCAGGAAGCAGATCTGTTAGCTAACGTTGCTTCAAGGTTAATTCCATCTGAAGGGATGCTTGCTGATTATTTCTCTGTTGAACTGCTTTTCAGGCCTTCCATACCTGACAATGTTGTCAACTAGAGATTCTTTGACCATTATGAGCATTTAATCGAATTTTTTACCATGAAGGACACTTTTAAGGATGCAGTAATCGATGAAATGACTCATGATGAAGATCTGTACAACTTTGCGGTAATTCATAAACCTTGTTCAATTGAAGAATCTCTTGATCAGGTCAGTACTCTCCCTAGATCTGTTATTAAAATTGAGAAATTATATGATTTGAAAGATAAGTTTAAAGGTGCAAGGAATTGTAAAACCAACAACTCTACTATGTAATTTGAAGTCATAAATTTAGGCACCGAACACAATCCTCAATGTGTAAATCTGGGCAGTACATGTACTCCCCAAGAAAAAACATCCTTCATACGACTCTTTAATGAGTTTAAGGACATTTTTTTCTTGGACATATGACGATCTCAATACATTTGACCCAAACATTATGCAACATGTCATCCCCATGAAACAACAGGCTAAACCATTCCAGCAGAAATTGAGAAAAATGCACCCTAGCCTAGAACCGGCTATTAAGAAAGAGCTTAACAAACTCCTCGCTGCTAGAATAATTTTTCCAATGCGGCATGCGCAGTGGGTAGCAAATTTAATCCCCGTTAGAAAGAAAAATGGTGATATTAGGTTGTGCGTTGATTTCTGAAATCTAAACAAGGTTTCGGAAAAAGACAATTATCCCGTTCCGCCTATGGAAAAGATATTACAACAGGTCTCTGGATCTGAAATGTTCTCACTTTTAGATGGATTTTCGGGATACAATCAAGTATTAGTATCCAAAACAGATCAGTTGAAAACAACCTTTAGAACCCCTTGGGGAACTTATGCCTACAGGAAAATGCCATTTGGCTTAATTAATGCCGGAGCAACGTTTCAAAGGGAAATGGATATTGCGTTCAGAGGCTTAATCGGCCAATTTTTCATCATTTACCTTGACGATATAACTATCTTTTCAAAAAATAGAGCTGATCACCTAACACATCTTAGGAGGGTTTTTGAATGTTGCAGGAAGTATGGGATCTCCCTGAATCCCAAGAAATCCATCTTTGCAGTTACTGAAGGTAAGTTATTAGGTTTTGTGGTTTCAAAACAAGGTATCAATATTGACCCTAAACGTACATAGGCTATAACACATATTTATATTCCTCATTCAAAGAAAACTATGCAATATTTTCTAGGGAAGATAAATTTTGTTTCCAGGTTTATTCCTCGTTTCACTGAAATTGTCAGACCACTTCAGAAAATGATTAAGAAAGATGCTGATTTCAAATGGTCTGCTGAAGAAAAGCAATATTTTCATGATATACTAAAAGCTATTGTTGAAGCCCCTACCTTAATAAGCCCTGATTTCTATAAACCATTTATTTTGTACACTTTTGCTTCTGACTCTTCATATGCTGCTATTTTAACACAGAAAAATAAGGAAAACAATGAAGCTCCCATTGCTTTTACGAGTTCTGGTTTGAACGGTGCAGAGATCAATTATCCAGAAGTAGACAAACAAGCGTTCGCTGTTTTTCAGTCAGTAAATCATTTTCGGCCTTATCTGTTGAAGTCTCATACCAAGGTTATTGTGCCATATTCTACAGTCAGAAATCTTTTGGTACAAAAGGACCTAGGTGAAAAGCGAGCTCATTGGGTTACAACACTTCAGGAGTATGACCTGGAAATCAAGCCTTTAAAGATTGTCAGAGGACAGGGACTTTGCAAGTTGGCAGCCGAATCTTCAGATGTCTCTGAATCTGATCTGCATTTCATTGATGAACATTTTCTGTTCGAAAGGGAAGTTTTGCCAATCTCAGCCCCCTCTGATTCCTGGTATCATGACATTAAATTTTTTCTATTGCATGGAAATGCTCCTAACATTTAGAGTCCCGTGGAAAAAGTGATTTGAGATTAAGATCTACACCTTATCAGTTGATCGACAACATTCTGTTCAAAAAGAATTTCGAAGGGATCCTCCTTCGTTGCTTAGAAAGGCATGGAGCTGATAGTGTGCTGCCTCAATTACATGCAGGGCCAACCGGGGGAAACTTTGGCGGGGAAACCACTGCACATAAGGTACTTAAAACTGGATATTAGTGGCCTACTTTGTTTAAGGATGCATATGCCTTTGCTAGGAAATGTCAGGAGTGTCAGAGGGCAGGAAGAAGACTTAAGAAAGCAGCATTACGTCTCCAGCCTGTTATTTTTGAAGTTCCATTTCAACAATGGGGATTGGACATTGTTGGTCCAATTACACCAGCTTCCTCACAGTAGCACAAATACATTCTGACAGCCACTGATTATTTCACTAGATGGGTTGAAGCCATCCATTTACGAGTGGTTAACTAAGAACAGGTGATATCCTTCCTTGATTCTTTTATTGTCACCAGGTTCGGTGTTCCAGAATATTTGATTTTTGACAATGCAACCTATTTTTATTCTATAAAATTAACAGAATATGCATTGGAAAAGGGCATAAAATTAAAGTATTCAGCTAATTATTATCCTCATGGTAATGGATTAGCTGAATCTTCCAATAAAAATTTAATAAAAATTCTGAAATGCACAGTGGTTAATCATCATAGAAATTGGCACAACGCTTTATAAAATGCCTTGTGGGCTGACAGGGTGACTCCCAAGGCTTCCATAGGTAACTCTCCCTTTTTCTTGGTATACGGTAAAGAAGCTATCCTGCCTCCTCATTTATTTTTACCCTCTCTACAGCTTTCCCAGTGAGTACAAGAAACATCATGTTCTGCTATGGAACATAGAATTAATACCTTGCTTAACCTGGAAGAAGAAAGAGAGTTAGCCAGAAAGAAGTTTGACCAACATCAGAAGACATTGAAACACTGGTTCGATCACCAAAAATCAGCCAGTAGGGATTTGGAAGTAGGTGACCTAGTTCTGAAATGGGATAAGGAGCACGAAGACAGAGGAAAACATACTAAGTTCCAATACCTGTGGCTGGGACCGTTTATAATTGTAGAAAAACTTGGTCTTAGCACATTTAGGTTGCAGACGCTGGAGGGAGACATTGAGAACCTTCCAGTAAATGGTCATCTTATAAAAAAATATTTTTGCTGATCCCCATCAATGGATTATCCTGTATATACCTTGTGTGGTTTTCTCAGTTTGTGGAATTTTCTTTTAGCATGTTTATTTTATTTGTTTTGATTCCCTTCTCATATCTATTTGCTGTATTATTTTCATAATGTTTGAGAATGATCAATTTGTTAAACTTCAAGCTGACGACTTTTCATCAAATCCTGTAATTTATCTATGAATCATGCACCATAATCTTATTATCCCGAAATTTGTCATGCTATTTTGTTGTTTTGAACAGTGAACAGTTTTTCATCTTTCTAGACTTTACCAGAAATTCTTAAATTATGTTAATGTAAATTAATAAGATGGGTCTCTGCAAATATTTTTCCAAAAGGAGGAAGGCAGTATTTGTCAAGGTTATCTATTTAAGTCTTTTACGCCACTCCCTCTTATGAAGAGAATTAGATTTGCCTCCCCATCTGCTAAGACAATCTCATTGGAGATTAAATATAACTATGATCTGGCCATGGTTGGATTTAAAGATTTCTTACAATAATCTGAGGGACAGAGGGTCTCATAACGAGCCAGTCTGTTCAGGATCATAGGTTTGCATTCAGTAACATTGTCGTTTCCAGTCACCAAGCATGGACAGTGGCCCTTGGACCAAACACCAAGGGATACAAGGTCTCATTACGAGCCGGTTTATTTACTGTAATGCAGATTGGTGACTGACATGGTTACTACCTAGTTACCAAGCCAGAACCATGGCCTTTAGAAATATAAAAAATAAATAAATAAATCAAATAAAAAAATGGGAAAAAATGATCATAACGGTTCAACCTAACCAGAATTGTATATCTATAACTCACAGATGGGATACTGGCATTCTTTGGGCTTAGAAGAAACCCTGTTGAGGCTATGGACGCTTGCTGGTAGCAGGGCCATGCTTGTGGTATTGAGATTTTATTCTTTAAAATCATGTCATTTACTGTCTTACTTCGTTTGGACTGATTTTTGTAAGAGACTTGATCTTTATCAAAAAAATAATCTTAACTAAAAATTTTTGGTAAGTTTTTTGAAACATGAAATTGCTGAATCTGTTTAAGATATTAAAATATTGATTTCTGTATAATGGTATACAAGAGGGATATAATGTTTTGATTGCATTGTTTCAGGTCAAGAAATCAGAGATAACTGTTCCGCCCAGTCAGTCGCCATCTGTTGTGCTCTTACCCAACAGCCTTAAAAAAAAAAATTCATCAAACAAAATAAAATTTTGTTTAATGAAATGTTTGAATTTATTATTTCAAATCTAAGGAATTGGAAGCTACTAAAACAATCACATTCCGTGAGCTACTGAAACGATGAAATTCCATGTTTTTTTACAACCTTTGTGAACTATGGTTAGTTGACATAAATCACTACATTGAAATCATTATTTTGAATTGGCTTACCTTTCAGATTAGGGTGTGAGCATTTTGATTTCCATACCTTTTACTATAACCTGACCATAAGCCTTATTAGAACACTTATAACTTGATATTTTTATTTGCATTTTATGTGTGGTTTTAATAAGGTTGTGAAATTGGAAGGTCGATTATGGTATTGTTTGGTACCTTTTCAAAAGTTCATGCAAATTTTATCTCCAAGGCTTGTTGTTTAATCTTTGAATTATGTACAATCCAACCTTATTATTTGATCTCGATATTTATAATATGCTCCATATCGTAATTTATATTCTTGCATGTGAAGTTTGGGGTTGGTTTGATGTTGTGTCATATGCTCGCCACCTTCGAAGATTTAAATCATCATAGGGTAAGGTCGATGTTAAACAACCAAGGTCCATTCCTTCTGGTTGTTTTGATTTGTGTCACCTTCTGATCCACTTGATTGCAGATTGATGTGGTATCATTACACTCGTACGTAGCTCTGTAAATGATATTCAATTGCCGGTACATGCTCAGCATCGTGGAAAAATGAGTCTAGTATGGAGTCTTTGCCGTCATTTCTTTTATCACTTGATTACCGCTCTGCATGATCATTCTCCTTCTCCCGTGCCAAGTTTACACGGTCCTTGTTTGGGTTTGCTCATGTCGCACTTAGTTTATGAGAGCATTGGGTTTCATTGCTTGTGTTTTTTGCTTGGTTTGCATCATGAATGCTCACTCTCCAATTTATTGTCATGTTTCGATTTGTGGTATCTCTTCTGTGTGCGACTTCGTGCATTTGCACTCGCAGCTATGGCTCCAGTGGTTAAGGTTGAACCTAGTGACATGAAACTTATTGATGGAAACCCTAAACTCTTAGCCAAGGTTGAAGTAGTCGGATGGTTGCCATTCATTTGCAAGTTTACAGATTCAAACCCTGAGGTGACTAGGTTATTTTCTATGTTGTTGGTTGATGCTAGGGTTAAGGTGGCCGACCTCCAATTCAGGGTCGATGAGCATTCGGTTGCTCTGGCTACGAGTTTGCTGTTGACAAGTGAACGTTGGTTCAAGTATAAGAAGATGAAGGTAAATGAATGGAGACAGATGTTGAAGGACCCTTGCCAGGATGTGTCCTTTAGAGCCGGTGTATTGCGAAGATATTTCAAGAAAGAATGGCGACCGGTTCTAGACATTATTCACAGGTATGTGACCTGTGAGGGTCGTCTATGCTCTCCTTATGTCTATCACCTTAGGTTGATGGTTTTTTTTCTCGGATTTCCTGTTAATTTTCCCTATTATTTAGTTCATAGTTTGACCAAGATGTATTCGGCCATTAAGAAGGGGACGAAGAACATTGGTCCCAGTCTGTTTCATCACGGCCTGGTTAGCATATTGGTAGAAAGAGAGTTGTCTAAACAAAACCAGTCATGGGATGATTTTCTCGACCATAATGGATTCTTGGCATTCTTCCATTGTCAATTCGATTTCCCTGAAGAATGTGTTAGGCATCAACAACCTTGTCAAGCTCCGGCTTCACCTATGCACGAGCCTATGTCAAACCCTGAAAATTATGTAAGCCCCAGCGTCCGTGATGATCTTGTTCCCACTCCTGTATGTAGTCCTGGTACTCCTATGCCTCCCAAGCATAGAAGGAAGTCTTTAAACCTATCTCCTGTGACGCCGAAACATAATGACAATACCTGCAAACAAAAGGGCAAAAGGCCGAATGTTAAGGTTACTGGCAAGTTTACGAGGAGTATGTTAGCCAAGGTTAGTGCTGTTAAGTCTTCTGTGAGCAATAACAAAGACATTGAAACAGTTGTGCTAGATGACGAAGAAGAGAATCCTGTCTCGCCTAATGGTGGCCTTGACATTGATCATGAGCCTATCGTGAACCATGCTGATAACAGTCCTCACGTGTCTGATAAGAATCTTCAGGTTGACCCTGTGGTCAATCCTCCAATCAAGGGTAAGTCTGTAGAAGGAAATTTACCAGGTTCCTGTCAAATTGGTGGAATGATTCACTCATTATTTGTAAACTGTTTGCTGGATAAAATACATAGGATGGAGGAAGAAGTAACAGAAATGGTAGCACATCGTGATGCTATGAAAGCCGAGAATATAAGGATGAAAGAGAAATATGATTCTGATGATAAGTGTCTGCTTCGTCTGAAGAAGCATAAGAACAGGTTGATTCGGAGAGTCCTGAAACTGCAAAATAAGAATCATAAGAATGAGTACAAAGTGCGTGAGCTGAATGCTCAGGTTACTTTGATGCAATGAAAAGGTCATTCACAAAATCTGGTGAATGGTATGAATATACAGGTGTTTAATGATCCTGTTAAATTATAATATTTTGGACACACTCACTATTGTATATATGTTTAAGAAGATTTCAGGTTTGAAGTTTATAATCAAGTGATAATCAAGTTATTTTGTTACAGGTATTGGTTGGATTTGATTGATGCATTATGTAGTTTATTTTATTTTACTCTTGCGTATGTGTTAATTATTTCTCTTTATTGTGTAGTGCTGCAGGTTATATGGTTGATGCGTTTTTCCTGGATCACTCATTTTGAGGATGATCCTTGGGGAATCGTGAACAAATTGGTTGGCTTTGTTGTTTCCTAGGTGTCACTAAATCGTTAGTGTCTTTATCATTGTGTGATTTTGTGCTATAAATCGAATCTTTCCAATTTCAAGACATTATAACACATATAGAAAAATGACAATTGCATTTGTCATTTTTAATGAAATTGGTTAAGATTTTGATTTTGTAGTTTCCAGTTTTATAGAACTATCTCCATGTGAGATTAAATGTATTTAAAGGAGACATGTATTATTGGATAATGGGGTCGATAGTTGGGAAAAGGAGCCAGACAAGATCACTTTAATCATTTCCTGTGACTTAAGACAATTTCTTGTCAGCAGTTACAACACTTTTTGACTGGTGATATATATAAGTATATTTACAGTATTATTACTATGCAAATGTGCTTATAGTGTCAATTGATATTGTTATGTATTTTCATATTCTCTATGTTTTGTTATATTTCTTTAAAGAAATGTGCAGATGCATCATGTTTTAACTGTCGACTTATGCTGGTTTTAACTTGCTAATATATGTCATATATCAAATTTGATGTTGTAATCATAATGTATGTGATATAATTGCTTTGTGTTGTCTTGTTTAAACCTCAGAATTTTTTTCTGATGTGTTTAAGATTGTCTGCATAGTAGTTTTTATTTGCAAGTGGATTCCAGGGTTAATGTTTCTTTGCTCCTGATCCGGATAGGATAATTAGGATAGGTTAATGGTATTTCTCTTTATTTATTTTACAGGAAACCTATATTGGATCTGATTTGACATTCATGTTTTGATAAGTTATCATTTCAGTCATGTTATTAATGTACATGTGTTTATAGTGTATTTACGCAATTGATTGAGTTTTGTGAATATTTAATTAACTATTTATTCTTGTATTTATAGATTAATTGGTTGGATAGATTAATTTCTAGTTATTAGTCGTGTAGTATACCAATTAACTCAGTAGCAGTTTGTTTTGCATATTCATAGGTGTACTGTAGATTTAGTTAAACAGTAGCTTTAGTTTTCCTTTTGAAGTCTTCTCCTGTAGATGGGAGTAATTTAGGGAAGGAAACGGGGCCTTAATCCCTTCAGAGGCAGCTACCTAACGACTGAGAGCATCTTTGAAAACTTTTGGATCGGGCTGTCTCTCAGTTGACTCCTATGCCAATTGCGGCCTGTCAATAGGAACTCTGTAATTATAAATAGAGTTCACGACTTCGACCCCTATGGGTTCACAGCCCAAGTTATAGGCCCCAAACAAACAACCATATCATTTATCCATAAACATTTACCAACTACATAACTCTACAAGACATTCGATATAACGAATTAAATACTATATCATACACAGTAATCATTTCATGTATTAAATATGTCGAAATCATATCACAGTTACAAATAATTACAATGGGGATAGGAATCGAATCCTGTGGGCATACAATGCCAACCCTCATCTAATTAAAATACAACTCATTACATTAAACATGAACAAGGTTCCAACCTTGTGGGTATTGGTTACCACGGCCACACAATACATTTAGAGTATGTGGGTTACAGTAATAAAATCAACACTATAAATAAACAAACCAATACGCTATATCAAGTTCGTAAGATATTAGTCTCTCTCTAATGTTGCAAGCATGGCCTCAGCCCAAATATTTATTACACGGTCCATTTAAAAGTCGAACTACAACAACGAAGGCCATCATGGGATTGCACGCCTAGCTTATATATAATCCACATTAATTTCCAACTAATGAAATCATAACAGTAAAACAACCATCTAAAGTTGTGCAACATTCACCGAAGCCACGACTTACCAAATAAAAATACATAGTATGGATAAAATCAACAAACTAATTCTGTTAATGATTTCTCCCCACAAGCTAATCAACGAAGTATTACAGTAATGAAATACATTGGAGCTATCGCAACCACTAAGGGAAAGGATCAATCCATATATGGCATGGAATTTACCCCACGTTGTCAAACATTACAGCCAAATATAAATACTCAACACACATACCCTAAACGAAGGCGTACACCAGTTTATAAACCACGATATTAAACCATAGTGTGGCAATAAATAAACAATTACACAGTGACTATAATAACCACAGAAACTTCATAAACATAGATTATTTACATTATGCACAATAATGCCATCATCGCAATCAAGTCCACACAGGCATTCCTATGGGCTATGGCACCATTGCAAGCAATGGTGCATCCCATGGCTCAAAAGCCCCAAATCCATTTTATAATTTACATAACCTGAAATTAAATACACAGATCCTGTGAGAACAAATTTTTTATCCATAGCCAAAATACCACACTATTAATTTAAAAACCCAAGTCTGTTCATTACAAGCCCGAATGAAAATTTAAACCCCACAAAGAACCCAAAAACCAAACTACTAAACAAAACACAGAAAGGCCGAGAGACAACAAGCATAAGCTTGACAACAGGCATAAGATTGTTGTCAAGGATTTCCTTTCACTTCGCTTGTCAAGGATTTCCTTTCACTTCGCTCACAGTCAAGCCCACGACAAAGCTTGAGCCACGCTGCTCTTCTCCATACCTTGGCACCTGCAACCACCGAGCGAAACAATAATTTAGAAGTATGGAAATGATAGAAACCTCAAACCAACATGAAACAGCAGGCAATAATCCCAAATCTTATCTTACCTTCCAACTAGAGGTCACCTCCATTTTCCCCTGCACAGAGACAAGACCAAACCCAAAATGACAAGCGAAATGAAAACCCATCGTGATCCAAGGGTAAGTTTGGGCTGCCACGAAAACCAAGGTGCATTAATGACAGTAGTTGGTTTCCAATATCAAAGCCAAAAACCCACTTTGCCATAGTTGATATTGTTTCCAAATGATAGTCTCGAGTACCATGCAATTCATTAAACCCCAACGTATATGGTGCAACCATATGATATGTTTTCCACCCTTAGCATATTACAAGGTTTAATATACAGCAAGGTTATGTTTGGTACATAGTCCATGTATAGCATTCGCTAGTCCAAGGTTTAAGCCACAAGGAATAAAACATATAGATAACATATAAACCATAGGATTGAAGCTTTAACACAATGTGCTTCCCTAAGATTAATGCTTAGTAAACATGGCATATAAAATATGCCTTGTTAGTAATTAAATTTTATAATTATCCATGGTCTAGTTTTTAAGCCAAGATCATAACCTGCAAATAATAAAACATAGGAGATGTTAATTGTTCTAATAAAATAAACGTAGAACAAGATTATACTAAGATGTAACCGACAAATATAAACCATAATGAAGTATAAGTAGTACATATGAAACTTAGCTGTGATAGCTAAATTGATGAAGATAGCACTTACCATGTTATAAATATGAGTCAATAAGGAACCGTAACAACTACCAGTATGTCCTTTAGGATCAAGACAATCAACACTCTTTAAACAAGACCCCGTCGCAAAGTATGAACTACATATGAAATAATATAGGTGCCTTATTTCAGAGAACTAAATAGGCTTGCAAACAAGTAAACACCNACACTCTTTAAACAAGACCCCGTCGCAAAGTATGAACTACATATGAAATAATATAGGTGCCTTATTTCAGAGAACTAAATAGGCTTGCAAACAAGTAAACCCCTTCACCTCTCAGACCGTCATCAGAGAATGAGGCTCGCCACTCTACCCACTTTGTTTCCACAAACAAAGTTAAGTTAGGACTTTATAAATAACAAGTAGGATTATGCAGGAAGGACGAAGCATTTAAATCAAGTAACGACACCTATGCGACAAATATATAACCATAAGAACTAAGAAGTAAATAGAAGTACGGCATCGTGAGTAAAATATATTAATAATAATGACTAAAATTAAAAAGGACACAACATAAGAATAGATTATGAGTAGACAGTGGTACATGTAGTGTACGTTATATTTCCGCAAGTCAAATAATGTTTCATATAGGTACTATTTACTAGCCTAATATTTTTTTTTATATTTTCGATTTTTGGGGAGATTACAATCATGCAGGTATATTAGTGAAGAAGCTAGCATTGCAGGAGATAACCACACTTTACATCAAAGACCCTTATTCCAAATCTCCACCCATTCTAGGGAAAGTCTTCCATTTCTGCTGTGTACTATTTATTCTAGATCTAAACCATTCAGACTAGAGGAACAACTCTTGTCTGTAGGAGGTGTATTTTTCCTGTTAACACTCTACGGTGAAAAACATTAGTAAATATTCTTGGAACTCCACTAATGTGGCTAGGGAATCTTTATCATTTATTTGGGGGCTCTAAACTAGGTGCATACTTTCCTTCCCTCTTTTTTTTATTTTTTATTTTTTATTTTTTATATTTTTTTTCTATTTTTAGTTTTAGTTTTCGTATATACACTTTTACACATTTACTTAAATATGAATTTTTCACCGCATTTTCCAAAAACTGTTAAAGGAAGGCCTAATATAATTACCCTACATAACCTTTATTATTTTATGGAGTTAGTAGAGAAATGCAGGGAAGAAGTTAAGACTAAACTTTATGAATATATAGAATCCTTAGAGAAACATAGGGAAGAAAGAGAAGCTAAACTTTAGGTAGAGTTAAAATCCGCTCTCCATAATAAATTTACATCTTTTCAAGAGGATATACAAAACCAATTAGATGATAAGATAAAAAAAATTGCAGAACAAGGTACAGATAATAGAGACTAGAATGCATGCAATGGAAATTCAAAAACCACCCAAACAAGGAGATGCACAGAGAGTAAGAAATATTAAGTTAAATGATAGGATTAAGGAGTTAGAGGAAAAATTTAACCACAACTTAACCCTAAAAAATATAGAAGATAAAATAGATATCAAACCCATTAAAGAGGAAATAAATAAGCTCATAGCCTTAGACCATGAAGCATAACAAAAGAGCTTTAGACCTCATAATTTTTTGTTTAAGAGGGAAGGAAGAAGATGATACGTTATACATTGTCAAGATAGAACTTCACAATAGGTTATAAATTCAAAATATTGGTCTCATAGAAGAAAAAAGGTTGGGGAAATTAATTGAGAATAAAGAAAGGCCAATACTGTTAACGTTATATCTAACGAACAAAATAAAACATACTCAGTAAGACATCACGTTTAAAATTATTGGGTATATTTAAAAATGAATACCTCATTCTAGAGGATTATGTCGAATTAAAAAAGGAGGTCAAAAGGGTAAAATAAGATAGGAAGGAGGCAAAATGTCCATTAATAAGAAACAAAAGAACTGTTATTATAGATAGAAACCAGAATTATAGTAATAAGTAACAATTTGACACACTCTGAATCTTCTCCTGGAACTGTCAAGGATTTCCATGGAGCAAAGGCACTAAGTAAAGTTGTATCCTCAATGAAATTGATATTATATTATTCATTGAAACTTGGGAACATGAGGATTCCAATGTCCCTAATATAGACTTATATGTCCTATGGTGAATATGGAATAAGCATTCATGTCGTAGAGGAATTGGGGGTATATCTTTTTACATTAGGAAGACAATTTTCCCACATGTTATGCTTTATAAGAAAGACTGTTATAACCAATTTATTTGGATAGAGATCACAGACATTAATGATGAAAAAACATATATAGCCATTGGTTAATTCTCCCCTATTAATTCCAACTTGTATAAAAAACTGATTTAGATAAAAATTGTATTTACAATCATTAAGAGCATGATGTTTCTAGTTTAAGGAACGAAGGAAATATCCTTTTGACGGGTGACTTCAATGCCTAAACTTATAGTAACCAAGATATTATTTTAACCAACTATTCCAAACCTAATCCTTTATTGTTAAATAAATACCTTGAGCTAGCTAACATTTACAGAAGAAGTTGTGAAGATCTAGGTGAAAATTTATTCCCGTCCGAGCTGGTCAAATTTTATAGTGCTCAAGATTTTATCATTTTCAAAGGTCTCACAAAATGTCCAAACTCTAGGCATACCACTTGTATACATGGTCTCGGAATTTTGGTAGTAGATTATGTTATATCTGATATCCCTATATACAACAAATTAATAGATTTCAACGTCTTCAACGAACATGAGCTTGACTCTGATCATAGACCTTTAATTATAAATCTCAATATTTCCATGCATAGAAATCCCAAGGAAAACTATCAGTTCCAAAAGCACTTGATCTTTAATAAAAATAAACCTGATATTTTTCTCCATTATCTCAAAAATGAACTGGTTCATTTATTCCATGGAGATTATAGAAAAAATATACCATAACTTTTCTACAACCCTCTGTTACGGAGAGAAATTCCTATGGCTTGGGGTACCACAACAGACAGCTAGACTCCAGAAATCAATCTTTCCCAATATGCAATAGAAATAAAATATCTAACACTAAAGGATCGAACCTCGTACCTTATTTCGGACAGTTGAAGTAGATCCCCATTGAGCTTTCCAATCTTCGGCTTGAATTGATATAATACTTCCTCAACAATAAGTAAACAATACAAGCATACTATATTTCATGGTGTTAGATCTATTCTAGCATATATAATCAATAATGTAAAAGAATTTGACATATTCCAATGGATACAATATTCATTCAAATACACATTACTGGACAGGAAAAGATATTTCTATTAATATGAATCAGAGATTACAAGTGACAACCTCTGACGGCACGTCTACGAACCGGAGAAACTGAATTCCCCACTTGGGCCTCCACCACCTCAATCCTCCATCACTTCGATAGAAAGCTTACTAGAAAAAGGAAAGCTTGGGAAGAACACAACAGTGCTCCAAGGGACAAAGGGATGTAGACTCAAGCATAAGTTTTGGCAACAATGGACTATAGTTTCATTACTCTCAATTCTCTCTTATCTCTCCCCCTCTTTAATGTACCAAGGGGCTCCTTATATAGCTTCACAAGGGACAATGAATGGTCGAATCCGAGCGATCTCAAGGCACATGGAAGGACAAGAGTCGAATGAGTCGGATCGAAGTCAAGGAACGCTCCAAAAATATTTGGACTATGCACACATCCCGATGTACGCGACTATAGGGGTCAAACCCACATATGTACGCGGTTATTGGGGAAAAATCCGCGTATATCATAGTTTATATAGTTTTGGGGATGATCAATGATACATCAAAGGATAAAATGTGGTCCATTGGGTCTAAAGAGTCTGCAGTGGGACAGGGGAAGGCCATACAAAGTGTGATTCACCTAGTGTGGTGAAATCCGCTATAACAGATGCCCCCTAATGTATGAGATCAGAGGGGTTATACGATGGCCGAAATACATTATAAATCCATCCCAGAAGTGAAGTGATGAAGGTACCCAAATGGAAGACCAACCACCCAATCAGCATAATACCATAATACAACTCTGCATATAATTGCAAATACATAGAGCAGTCCGAGATACATAAGAGTACAATGGCCATGAATAGGCATGAAACATGATAACACATATGTGGTCATCGCCACGTACAATATACATAGATCAGAATATCCATGATGAAGATATACAAAGGACCATGTTCTCCACAATGGCTGAAGATATATAACAGATCAAGGTCTCCATAGTGGCTGGGAATGTCTGACATATACTAGAACAAGTCACGAGAGCTGAAATCTCATGAACACTGGCACGATCAAGGAGGTAGCATATAGTGGATGCCACCAATCTGGAAGGTATTCTACACACACCGCTACAAGTACATGTCCTACTATGCGAATAGAGGTGTCGAGGTCGAACATAGTAGTCCATCGTCTGATTACTGGTCATTGATGTATACCGTTAACAGACGCGAGATCACCCACCAATAATGAAAATGGGAATCAAGGTACTAGAGTGAAAACTAAAAAGTGTGAATAAATGTGTTGAGGTCAAGCACTTGAGAGAATCCATCGATCAGGGGACATTGATGTATTCCCAAAACTGTCGATGGCGAGAGAACCTGCCACTGATGACTGCAAGTCTCAAGGCACTCAAAAATGACTCTAGACTCCAATCCCAGAATAAATGATCTGAAGTCGATGGGATGAAATCCGTTCGAAGGAGGGCATTAGGGCATCCCCCATCATCCAACATGAGGTACTTAGCAAGGCTGTATAATGTGGAAGGACTCGATCATAAGGTGCACGAACCAGTAACTGTACCGGGAGTGGCCGACATGCAAAGTCAAGATAACTGAGGAATGGCCGAATCAGGTTTCAACTTCCTTCAAACAAGAGAATAACGGCATATGGTGACTGATTGAAGGCAGCATAGACTCAATATAAAAACTGGTTCATCTCTATGACGCAGGAGGCATCAATAGAGGCTCCATAGGGACTGGAAGCTTAACCAGTCGGTGGAGATAAAACTCAGATAAACGAGTACAGCTCCTAAAGTCAAACTATAACCCAACCATTGGATGTGATATGCAGTGCTCTGTTTGAAGGCGACATGACTCGACAGCTACCAAAGATAATATCTTTTCTTGTCCAGCTTTTTGGTTTTTTGGTTTTTTTGGTCTTTTTCAGTTATTTGAAAATCTTGAAAAAAGAATAAACTAGCTTTATAGTTACAAACTAGGAGGAGACGAGTGTCATGAGGGAAAACAAACTAGTTCCAAGCAGTGGAACATACCTATGCTCAATGCAAGGATACATGTGTAGGATATCGACACTCGGGGGAAAATCCCCTCCCGATAAAAAGGGAATCAAGCTGCGAAAAAAAGGCTCTGAATGGCTAGACATGAGCCAAGCTCGGGCTATATCGATGAAATGCAATGTCAGGGGAGCCGACATAAAGCTCAATAAGACAGGCAAATCTTATGATAATGCATCCACAACTTGATACAAGGGAGTCTGGGCGATCATGGCTAGCATAAGATCAAGAGGAGTATGAGGCTCTTGCTAAATGTCATGGAAATACTATACAACGGACTCCCACACCCTAAAGGGAGAAACATCGGCATGGGCACCAAATACAAATAAGGGGTTAACTAGGGTACCCATGTAAGGTGAGGCTCTACCACTCATATCATGCCACTTCTATAACAGCAAGAAGGTTCCGTGACATAATAGAGTGGGTTCGTACCTAAGGATATAGTGACATGGTCATAAGGTCATGCAAAATACAAACGGTGGTGAACCTAACCTATATGCCAGTGTAGACGTTATACCTGAGATAGGCACGAATGGTCTCTGGTCACAAAAGAAGCATCCAACAGACAACTTCAGACCCAAGGAAGACCCAACCACACTCACAACCCACCCAGCAACTTCCCACAACATCAGAATCACCAAAAGGGAGGATGTATGCGACTGTATAGAGAATAGTTGCGTATGTACGCGACTTTTGGCCAAAAACCCGCGTATACACGCGACTGTTGGCCAAAAAACCGTGTATACAGAGAAGGCAGTGGTAAAAAGCAGGTCAAGGCCAAACCAATACAGGGGAGTGTCAATGGACAAACATACTATAACATGCGACACAAAAACAGAGAGAAACATAGAGAAAATCAATAATATCAAGCCCATTGTGCCCCCAACCCCAAATAAAAAAAAGGAACATCCCCAGCGGAGTCGTCATTTCTGTTACGAAGAGAAATTCCTATGGCTTGGGGTACCACAACAGACAGCTAGACTCCAGAAATCAATCTTTCCCAATATGCAATAGAAATAAAATATCTAACACTAAAGGATCGAATCTCGTACCTTATTCCGGACGGTTGAAGTAGATCCCCGTTGAGCTTTCCAATCTTCGGCTTGAATTGATATAACACTTCCTCAACAATAAGTAAACAATACAAGCATACTATATTTCATGGTGTTAGATCTATTCTAGCATATATAATCAATAATGTAAAAGCATTTGACATATTCCAATGGATACAATATTCATTCAAATACACATTACTGGACAGGAAAAGATATTTCTATTAATATGAATCAGAGATTACAAGTGACAACCTCTGACGGCACGTCTGCGAACCGGGGAAACTGAATCCCCCACTTGGGCCTCCACCACCTCAATCCTCCATCACTTCGATAGCAAGCTTACTAGCAAAAGGCAAGCTTGGGAAGAATGCAAGAGTGCTCCAAGGGACAAAGGGATGCAAACTCAAGCATAAGTTTTGGCAACAATGGACTATAGTTTCGTTACTCTCAATTCTCTCTTATCTCTCCCCCTCTTTAATGTACCAATGCGCTCCTTATATAGCTTCACAAGGGACAATGAAGGGTCGAATCCAAGCGATCTCAAGGCATATGGAAGGCCAGGAGTCGAATGAGTCGGATCCAAGTCAAGGAATGCTCCAAAAGGATTTGGACTATGCACACATCCCGATGTACGCGACTATAGGGGTCAAACCCGCGTATGTACGTAGCTATCGGGGAAAAAGCCGCGTATATCATAGTTTATATAGTTTTGGGGATGATCAATGATACATCAACGGATAAAATGTGGTCCATTGGGTCTAAGGAGTCTGCAGCGGGACAGGGGAAGGCCATACAAAGTGTGATTCACCTAGTGTGGTGAAATCCGCTATAACACCCTCTCGTCATCCATTACAAGTTCTCTACTAAAGTCTCGACTAAAACAAGCAATAGTAGATCCAACCCTTGGTATGATCAAGAGTGTAAAGATGTGAGAAAATAAATTAATCAAGCTACCACAGATTTGATTAAAATGGGCAAGATAAATCACTACAAATCCTTAATTAAAAGAAAAAAAATGTAGTATCTAAGTAAAAGGAAGGAGAATATCCTACACCTCTCCAAGGTGGCTCTTAAAAAAATTTGGAGGAAAATTCTAACTCGCAAAATAAAGGAAGAAAGTAAAATTTCTTTAAAAGATTTGAATTCCTATCTTAAAACGCTTTATGAATCCTCAGATATTAGAGATAATATTAAAATGCTTCTTACAACAAAATAATTTTTCTCATTAGAAGACATTTATTTTGGGGTTAAATGCTTACCAAAAGGAAAAGCCAAAGACATTAAAGGTTACCAAGTAGAAATATTAAAAATTGGACCTATTCTCATCCCTCATATCCACAAACTCTTTAATCTGGCGATCAAGCAAGGGTTTCCTACACCTTGGACTCAAAGCCGCATTGATCCTATTTTCAAAAGTGGTGATAAAAATGACCCCTCCAATTATCAAACTATTCTAATTAGCCATCTCTTAGCTAAGTTATATGGTATTATCGTAGAAAACCAGATCAATGAATGTTTATAAATGGAAGGTAAGCGAGATAAAGGCCAAGCAAGTTTTATAAGGAATCATTTAACTAGAGACCACCTTGTTACACTTAGGATCATTGCAGAGGAATGTCATAATAATAAGTTTGACCTATTTTGTTTCTTTCTAGATTTTAGAAAAGATTTCAATACAAAGCCTAGAAATTACCTATGGAATAGGCTAGAGGAGCTTAAGGTTCCTTTTGAATTGATAGCTATTGCAATAAGGTTATACGAAAATGTCATTTCCAAGTTTAAGAATAATGAGGGGTGGACAATAGATATAAATTGCAATATTGTAGTTAAACAAGGTTTCCCCCTCTTCCTTACCCTTTTTGGAATTTATATTGATAATCTAGAAAAGTGTTTGGAAGAAGTAGGTTGCGCCGATACAACCTTAGCTGGGATAGTTATCATCCTACTACTTTATGTTGATGATATTGTTCTGATGACAAGGTGCTTTTCTGATCTTGATAAGAAACTAAGAATTCTTATAACATGGGTATGATTCTTAACACTGTCGAGACACAAATCATGATTATAAAATATAAGAATGAAACCTATGAAAATTTTATTTATGATAATAGACATCTAGAGGAAGTGACTTGTTTTTTTTTTGTAAATACAATAATCACATTAAAAAAGAAGTAAGGCCTTCTAAAACCAATTACAAAGTACAAAATCAACTTTTTCCATCATTAACAGAGTTGATATGGAATGGTAGTAATAATACTTAGACATCCTAACTCCATACTTCCTTACTTCCCAACCCATAGACACAAATCTTCTTTGCTTCCCAATCCACAGACTCAATTCTTAAAGAGAAGTGACCACCATTTTTAAAAAAGCTAAGTCAATGCAAAATTAGTCCCCAACATAACATTTAGAACCCATAGACTCAATCCCAAAATATTTTGGACACCCTAAAGGATCATAATCCAGACCAGTGCCACTGTATTCAATCATCATCCACCAACTTTAGAAAATATGGATTGTCAAGAAAAGCCGACAAATATTTCAAAGCCAATCTTCAAGTTCGTCATAAGCTAGATGATTCCAACTAAAACAAGAGAGCATAATATCTGGTAGTACTGATAAAGCCACAAAATATACCATCTCTAAGAACATACCATATTTATGCAAATAAGACATAAATCCATGCATGTGAAGAAACACCTTCAAGATCATTAGAAACCTCAAAAAAGAACTAGGTTCAAAGAAATAGCAGCACCAAAACATCAAACTATAGCAAAATATAAGATAAATCCTCAGCATAGTTCTGAGAGGAACCAGGACAACCTCGCTTAGTTGCACGAGAAATTGAAGAAGCAGGAAATTGAAAACCCAAGCACACAGTAAGGAAGTCAATTTTGTCTTCGACTTGCTTAACTAAAGCTTCCATAGAATGAATTGACACATAGATAGCAATCTGCCAAGAATTAGGATAAGAAGTGTTTGAATCAGGAGACTGATGATCCCATTCATCTCTACCCACCAAGTTTTTCATAACCCATAACAATGCAGCTAATTTTTCATAAAGACTCGTATGACCCACAGTATGGCCAGGATCCAAAATCCACTCCTGCGCCTTCTTAGATTCCTCTTTCAATTTTTGAGAGTCAAGTTCATCCCATTGACGACGTTTAGTTGCAGCAATGTGATTCTGAATATCCTGGAGAATTTATAGTTCAAACATTCAAGACTCCCATAAAGGCTTATGTTGCGCACAGGAAGCCACTTTGGATGAGTCTGACAGAGAATGCTCCCTTTTCCTCTTTCCTTTATCACTCATCGTGAACCAGAGATTACTAGTCGAACAATGAATAAAACACTCACAATAATAACTCCCAGAAAAACCCCATAAGCAGCTGATAAAAGTTTCACCACCCTGCACTATAATATATAACCTCATATGGGGGTGCGACATGATGGACACGATCTGCAAATTGAATTCACAATCCCTCACAGAAGTCTTTAGACCAGACTCACCATTAATACCTTTCATTCAATCCTCAGAGCATAGTACAAAATGCGTACCAACAACCATGAAGTATATGAAAAAATATGCCCAAACCATCATATTTAAAACACGCATCGGGTCAGAATATAAAAAACAAAGATTACACCTATCCAATTCCACATGCTTAGAGAGAATATAATCCTAAATTATTAATTATTTCGGCCTTCCATCTGGATGCTAGTACAGTTGCTAGAGATAAGATCTTGACACTAGGATTGAGCGTTCATATCTGAAAAAAGATGCCAATCTTGTGCTCTAAAAGGCTGACACGTACCAACCCCCATGTTAGCTAGGTAATTTGCCATCTTGTTACCATTCTGACGAACATGTGAGAAACTGACAGCTTTCCCATGAAGAAGACCTATGCGAAGAGCTGCGATTCAAATTTCCAAGTGCCATGAAGATGAAACTTTAGAACTTTGACAACCATTATATATGAAGTTTAGAGGCAAGGTGAATAACCATCTGTGAATCTCTCTCCACTATAACTGGTTCATGAAAATTTTCCAAGACCCATTCTAACCCTTGGATCAATCCTTCAATCTCCGTTGCATTGTTAGATTCAATACCCAGGAAACCATAACCATAACCAAGCATTTTACCTATGTTATTACGAATAATAAAGCCATATCCCGCCTTCCCAGGATTGACCTTAGAGGCTCCATCAAAGCTTAGTTTCAGAAATCCATTTGGAGGGGGATTCCAACAATCTGGGATTGGATTAAACAGATGAATTTTATGGTCAGGGTGAATAGAAGTATCGGAATTATCTAGAGCCCAGTCTATCAAAATATTCCTTTCCATCTCTACTAACTCAAAGTATTTTATATCCCAGTTAGTTAGAGAAATGGTTTCCTTCAATTTGGAGTTCAGATATTGCAAGACATTAAAGAGAGATGAAGTCTTTGAGTGAAAAATTCTAGCATAATGTTCTTTCCAAATAGCCCAAATCAAAAAATTGGGAAAATTTTCCCAAAGTCGATTCAGGATTTGACTCTGGAACGGGTTCTTAGGACAATGAAGCAATTTTCCCACCGGGTTCTTCTTAATTCAAGCATAACAATGAACAAAGCTACTCACTGATCCCAAAGAGCTATCGAAAAAGGACAGTCATCCAAAAGATGCAAAGATGTTTCCTCAGCTTGCTTGCAGAGAGGACACTGGTAAGGACCCTACATCCCTCGTCTTTTTAAATTATCCCAAGTTAAAATTCTTTTATGCATAATGAACCAACTGGAAATAGTGATTTTTGGCCATAATTTTTCCCCCAAAGAGTACCCCCACGATGAAATAGCTGGATTTTTAGAGGTCCAAAAGAGAAGGTTATATGCTTCTTTAAGAGAAAATACCCCTTTTGGTCCATAACCCCATCGAAGCTTAGCATTACCTTTATATCCTTGAATGCAATGCAAATTAATATTTTCCTTTAGCCATGAACATTCCTGAGAAGGACCTAGGCACTCCAACAAACTTTGAGTTACCCATGACCGAGAAAAACAACTCGGACGCTGAATCCCCCAAAGGTCAGCAACTTTGCATAAATTTCTAATGATACAATCTTCTTGGAGCTTTGGACACTTCCCCGATCATTCCAAAGGAGGTATTTGTTGCCAAGCATCCTCCCAAAAGCATGCATATTGGCCATCACATATTTCCCAGAAACCATGCTGTTGAATTATGCTATGACCTGCCCAAGCTGTTTTCCATATGTGAGAACCAAATTTTTCTTCAGAAAACCTAATTAAGTCCCGACAATCCCAGTGGGGAGCATATTTGGCTACCAATAATTTATCCCAAGGTTCCTGAGAATGAGTAATCCAACGCCACCAAAGCTTAGCACCCGCTAATAACCCTACTTTTTTCAAATCTTTAAGCCCTAAACCACCCATAGATTTCGGTTTGCAGACACTATCCCAATTGACTAGAGCCCATTTATGAGGATATTGAGTACCACTCCGTAGAAACTTCCTTTGGATATTTCTCAAATCCCAAAGAATATATGTAGGCTCTAGCATAGTTGAGAACATATAAGTAGGAAAATCTTGAAGCACGGATTTGACAAGAACCAAACGGCTCAACAAATTCAGATATTTCAAAGTCCAATTACTCAAACGCTTCTTGAATCTATCTACTAGTTCAATCCAAGAACTCTTCCTTGACTGAATGTTTATAATAAGAGTTCCCAAAAAAGTAGCGAGAAGAAAACCTTCAGAGAAACCTAAGATACGAATGATATTACAACGAGTAATTCTATGATTGTTAAAGAAAAAAACCTGGGATTTTTTGCGCATTGACTTCCAAACCAGAGGCTTTACCAAACTGATCCAATCATTTATGAAAGCTGGAAGCTGCTTGGATAGAAGGATATCCCAAAAGCATAGTGTCATCAACAAACTGTTGGTGAGAATGGCTAGCCCCATCTGGAGTTCCACATAAACCACTTATAGAATTGGCTTCCTTTGAAGCAGAAATAAATTGTCCCAGACCTTCAGCCATAAGAATAAACAAAAAAGGTGATAAAGGATCCCCGTGATGGATACCACGAGTTGGAGTAATGATACTTGAAGGAACCCCATTAACTAAAATTGAGAAAAAGGCCTGTGAGATCAAATTCATAATCCAGTTAACCCAGGCCATACTGGAACCAAATGCTACCAACATTTTCTTGATAAATTGCTAGTTAAGTTTATCATAAGCTTTGGCAATGTCAAGCTTAACTAACATGCCCATCATATTTTTAATTTTGATGGAGTGTAATATTGCATGAAAAAGAATAATCCCATCCGAAATATGATGCCCCTCCACAAACCTTGATTGCTCTAGTCAAATTAGAGAAGGAAGAATAGGTTTTAATCGTTTAGCAATTACCTTGATTATAATTTTATAAATCACATTACAAAGGCTGATACGAAAAAATTTATTAGGATAATCAGCACCCTCACTTTTAGGAATCAGAGTTAAAAAAATTAGCATTTAAGGCTGGAAGAATACGCCTAGATGCTCGAGATTGTTCTACAATATTCCAAGCATCAATTTTATTCATCTCCCAAAAGTGATGAAAGAAATTAATAGTAAAACCATCCAGGCCAGGCAATGTGCCTTTCTTCATCTGAAAGACAACCTCCTGAAATTCTTGAAGAAAGATGGAATTCATTAACATTTGGTTCTATTTTTTTGAAACCAAGGAGGGAATCTAGTTAGTAATGAATTCAATGTCAGAAGAACGATTCCTATGAGGAAAAGATAAAATATCTGAAAAATGAGAGTTGAGTAAATCCTCAATATCCTCCCTACCTTCCAAAAGGTTACCTGCTTCTTCTTTAAGGGAATAAATTTTGTTCTGAAACCTAGATTGGATGACATAATGATGAAAGAATTTGGATTTCTTTTCTCCCTCATGAAGCCACTTGATAAAATATTTCTTCCACCAAAGAAGTTCCTCTTGTTTTTCTCGTTCTTCAAGTTGTTTTTTCACGAGTCGTTCCTCCTCAAGAAGAGCGAAGGAATAACCTTCATTAAGCCCAATGGACTGAATCTCCTGAAGATAGATCTCCAATCTGTTTTTCTGCTCGAAAATATTCCCAAATTATTCCTTATTCCATTTGTTGATTTTAGATTTTAGAGCCTTCAGGTTCTGTTGAAAAGACCACATATTAGCCACCTGATTTGAATGTAATTTGGCCCACCAAGTTTTAACTTTTTCATTGAAGTCAGGATGAATCATCCAGAACTTCTCAAAATGAAAGGGCTTTTTGAATTGGGACCCCAAACCACTCCATAATAGCTCGATTGGCCAGTGGTCGGATCCTCGACCCGAGAGGGTCGAACTATGAATTTCACTTCAAAAATTAATGACTGATTCATAAAAAAGAAAACGATCAAGTCTAGAACCAATATGACGGTACCCTATACGTTTATTATTCCAAGTTAAACCATCCAACCCGTGGAGTAATATCCACAAGACCCATATCTTCAATAGTCCTATGAAAAATATTGCATTCCTCTTCCAAACAACGCCTACCACCTTTTTTTTCCTCAAGAGAAGTGATAAGATTAAAATCACCTCCGACCACCCAATGCTCAAAGGGCATACAGGTTTTCAAATTGGAAAGGGTTTTTAAAAAACTAGGCTTATCACTCGAGTGTTGAGGACCATAAACATTCGTGAGTAAACCCGAGATAGGAAAACCAATCACTTTAAAAATGGCAGAGATAGAATTATGGGTTCCTTGAAAATCAGAAAGGGAAACCCGAGACAAATCCCATAAAATACATAAAACTCCATAAAATCCTTTAGAGTCAATACCCATACTCTCACAATGCGTCCATATTTTACTCCTGTGTTCTTGAATAAAATTGGCCTGGTATTTGGTTTCTTGTAAGAAAACAATGGCTGGATTAGATTTCTTAATCTTCTGATAGAGAATTTTCTTTTTTCTCAAGCTATTAATACCTCAAGTGTTCCAGGAAATGAGTTTCATTAAAAAACAAAATTACAGACCAAGAGTATCTCTAATTATCGGATATTGACCTGAATCAACCAACTGCCTTCCTACATCCACTACTCTATGTTTATTGGATTTGCATCCTAGTTTCTTGCCATTGTCTTCCCCATATTTTTTTGTTTCCTTAAAAGAACCTGAATTAATTCCTAGGGAATTTAAGAATTTATCTTTAAGAATAGCCTCTTTTAAAAGACTAACATGTTCTTGAGGAACATAGCATTGAGATTTATCCAAACAAGCTTTCTCAATTCCTTCAAGATCTAAGTCATCGATATCCATTTCCTCTGATTCTTCCAAGAAATCAGGTAGCTGAGAAATATCCATTGCTTCAACTTCTGGTCTAGCTGCTTATTGAAAATTTCCTATATGGATGTCCTGGGCTATACTTTGGCATGAAGGAAGGCTTGAAATTTTACCAATCTCAGATTTGGAAAAATTACGCTCAGGACTTCTTAAATCCACCGACTGTCCTGCCTGTTTACCCAAATTTTCAAACGAATTAGAGCTGTTTATCTTCTTGGCTAAGTATTCAGGATCTTGTTTTTTATTTCCTCATTAGCGTGAAGATACTTTAGAAAACCCAGGTTCCGAGGGATTCAATACCTTACCAGCAGTTTGGGATAATTTAGAGGACATTCCCTAAATAAGTGGCCATCTCATGACACCGACAACATATGAAGGGAACCTGTTCATGTTCCAAATTTTGAATCCATTCGTCATCGTCCTAAAGTAGCCTGATAGCCTCCGGAAGAGCCTTGGATAGATCCATATAGATACAAATATGGGAAAAAGCAGTATATATCTGAGATTTAGTTTGCTCCAAAATTTTAATAAAAGAGCCCAAACAATTACCTAGTTCTTCTAAGATTTCAGCATTCCAATATTCCTGAGGAAGCGAATATAACCGGATCCAAACTGGAGCAATGTGCATATCTTCTTTTTCCAAACATGATTTATCTTTCCAAGGATGAAAGAAAAGCCCCGTAGAAAAATAGAACTGAGGAAGCGAATATAACCGGATCCAAACTGGAGCAATGTGCATATCTTCTTTTTCCAAACATGATTTATCTTTCCAAGGATGAAAGAAAAGACCCGTAGAAAAATAGAAATATGGAACACCGCCAATAATCTGGTTCCCATCTTCTTGAATGATAAAATAAACAGTAAAAAACCCCTTTGATCCTAAATGTAAATCATAATGACCTTTAGGTTTCCATGTCGATTAAACCGAACTTTTTCTCTAATATTTGCAAACTTAACTAGCATAGAAGGAATAGCTGTTGTTTTAGGAAAGCATTGACCAGGTTTACGATCAATACTAGTAGAAACAGGGACTTCACCTTGAATTATTGGTATCAGAATTTCTCCAATATTCAAATTACCTTGGTTAGGAGGACGACAGTTCAAGGGATCCTCCCTCCCCATTACCATAGAAAAAATCCAAGGTGAAGTGGCATGCTTAAAACTCCGTAAGACCTCCCACCTCACTTCTTGGAGCTCATCCAGCAACTTAGTCCAGCCCACATTGGTACATTGTTGGTCTTGCTGGCACTTTATGAATATCTAAATTTCTGATCATTTGAGATAATCGTTCATCAAGATTCGCTTGACAAGCAAGTATTAATTATGGATAAGTTTATTCTCTAAAAATTTGATACACTTCTCCAATTTATAATTGGGCTCATCATCTATATTGCATCATGTATCCCTGCATAATGTAACTAGGGTACCCATGTCTATGTATGGCTCCTAGAGGAAGTGACTTGTTACAAGTATCTTGGAATTGATATTCATCACAAGCTCAATTTGGACTATATCATTGAAAAAAAGATTAATGGAGGGTGAAAAACTTATTTTGGTCTTGAAAATAATTGTAAATCAACCAATCTCGTCTTGCAAGATAAAAAAAAGTTCCTCATTGACACTCTTGTCATCCCTATTATCTTGCTTGGTTGTAAAGTATGGGGGTGCAACATTTCTAGAGAATCTTGTAGGAAGATTGAGCGAATCCGGAAGTGGTTTATAACTTATAACCTCAAAATTTTAAGCAATATTCCTTATCCTATTCTCCTCATAGAAGTGGGTCTTTCCCCCATCAAGAGCATTGTTATGACTAGGTACCTGATGTACTAGCATAAGATAAATAACATGGGAAAATAGAGACTTCCTAAAATTGCTTTACACTCGAGTCAAAACCAAGTACACCTCAGGCGATGTTGGTGTAAAGATACGATGGCTTGGTTAAACCAATGGGGCATTAATGAAAACAACTTTTTGCAGAACATTGATAATATAAAAAACGTTATTAGTTCTAAGTTTAGCATTTAAGAGAAAATTAAGGTACTATAAATAGGTCATTAATCCTAACTTGGAAGATCATAAGTATCTCTTGATAGTAACTAGCTCATGGAAAAAAATTAATGTAGCCAATATTAAAATGAACTCTCATGAACTCAATAGTGAAACAGGGCATCGTACTATTCCTAAAACTCCATGGGCAGAAAGGGTTTTCCATCTGTTTGATTCTATGAGAGTTGAGTATGAAAATCACTTTCTCTAAGAGTGCCTTGCTTACACCCACATTAGCTGTGAGTTTCATAGTATTTACTACAATACAAGCTTTTATAACCTCCTAACTTGCCAAAACTATAGTGAGTTTGGAAAGCTTATTGAGAAGCTTTTTAAGCACATGAACACGATTTTTTAAAGTAACCCAAGTATTATTGTTCTTAAGGTCGATAGACAAAAGTTGGTCTCAGTGGAAGTTAATCATCATCATCATCATCATCATCAAGAAATGATAATAAAAACAATAACTTATATATCTATATATATGAACATGACATTTCACGCACACGTAGATGACACGAATAGCCTTTCTGCGCCCGAAAAACAACACGCTCTCCTTGGTTGCACTTGATCTTTTTTTTTACTCAATTCAGATCATTACTGAAATGAAACAGCTCCAGACTTAATAATTCACTCCATTGCAAAATTAACAGCGAGAAAAACTTGACAAGCAAAAATAACAAATGTAATTGTACAAATCTGGAAAAGAATTTAATATTATGACAACCAAAAAAACATGCAATATTGAGCTGTAAGCATCAAACATGGATTGCTAAATTCAGAAATATAGTCTTCAACTACTACCTTACGCCAGTCAATTCTGTGACTACAAAATATGATTTGAATCAAAATCGAAATTTTCCAAAGGCCATTTGCAATCGAATCTCCATCTTGGTACGATTTGGTTCGACCCTCGAATATCAAAATGAATATGAAGATTTAATTTATTGGATGGGAGGACCATTCCTAAGTTTATACGACTAACTTGGATATTTTGAAGCTTCTTGGCATAATTTCGTCACATAATTATTGGTGGATTACATCATCATATTCCATTCCACTTGTTAAACTTACATTATCTTTGGAACGAGAAACGGCTTTCGTCAAATCCATGACTTGATGTTACGTAGATAATGTCGGGTGGTCAATAAAAGGAGGCGGTCCAAAAGTTGATTTCTCCCGAGTTGGCAGAGTTCCAAATAAAGCAGTCCGAGGCATGACTAGAAAATGCCAAAGATATAAAGACTTACCTCAGAAAAAATGAGTCCCAAATAAAGCAGCCGGGCATCACTAGAAAATACCAACTTACATGATAAAAAATGAGTTCTTTATTTTAAGTGAATCGTAAATAGTTTTCCCATAAAGTTACATGAGAAAAAATGAGCTCTTTACTTTAATTCAATCTTAAATGGAAAAAAAAAAATTCTAGAAAAGAAGGAAGGATTTAAAAATTTAGTTCGAGAGATTTGGCCCATGATTTTTTTGAGTTAATGATGAATATAGAGCTAAAATTATTCTAAATCTAAAAATGGGTGAGGATCAAAATCCGTAGAAACATGTTTTTAAGTGTAAATTTCTGAAAATATCTTTGTAATTGGATTTGATTTTTCTTATATATGTAGAGATAAGAGGAATGTATTCTCCTGTAATTATATAAAAATGGTTGAGAATAATATTTTTATTATATAATATTTTATGATAATATGTATTAATCATATATTGGTTTATAATTTGGAAATGATTTTATTTATAATTTAAAATTGATTTTATTTTTATATTAATATGTGTTTATATCTTATAATTTTGGGGTGGAATATCATGTATGCTTTCGATAGATTGTAAGAGAATGGGGCAAGTGTAATATCCACATTGATTCTATGGTCGTAATTCAAAATTAGTAATAAACAATTTCAAAAAAATAAAAAAACAGATTATGTGATAATTGCGCTTAGTTTGTTACATTTAACTTGTGCCTAACACTATTCACTGACCACAAATTAATGGATTGTAATTATTTTATACTTAATATTGATATATTTTTAATAATTTTAATAGCATTAGTTTATTTAAATTTTAAGTTTTTTTAAGCATCGTCTTTATCCTGTTTTCACATTTTTATTCCATATTTTATTTTAATATGTAATATAATTCATCCTTATTTTTTATATATTTATATAATGGCTGGTACAAGCTAATGCTAGTCAATTATGATACGTTCATTGCAACGGAATTCTGAAAAAACAGAAATATGAACGTCAAAAAACAATATTAGAAGTACCTACACAACTTTTTTGAATATGGCGTAAGAATTGAAACGTAGACAATTGGATTACCTTATGGAATATATAACTTTTATTTATGCAAACTAAGTATAAATCCCCAAAAATGAGGTTCCGCTAACGTTTGTATGTTATTTTTTCCCCAAAAATAATGAATATGTTTGCGGTGGTCCATGCGTTTGGTATGCAAATGGTGGAATTTTGTGAAAAAAATTATATATATTTGTAGATAATAGGTGTGTCTAGTGCAACGTTATTTTTCCATATATATATATATATATATATATATATATATATATATATTAAATTAAGAAAGTCAATGACACCCTAAAATGACAAGGTCGAGTACTTGGTCCATGACATCTTGGTCAATGAACGATATTTTCTTTTTAGGATGTAGGTCTTTGAGTCTTCCTGCGCAGGTTCTTTTCAGTTTTCGAAATAGGTGAGCCAATCAAAAGTTATAGCCGAAGAAAATAGCCTACCTTTTATGTTAGATTGATGTTAGTCCATTTAAAATTAAATAAAAAAAAGGAAAAATATAATAGATTTAAATAAACTTATTACATATTCAGAATCTATAGACAGAGTTACACAAGTGTGTGAATTTTCATTAACAGTGGACAAGCGTGTCATATGAAAAATCATGCAAAAAATAGGATAAGTGACCTACAAAAAATGTTTTCTGTAATAAGACAGTCCAAACCACTAGGTTTGGCAACCCGAACCTAAATTCAAAGCAGTCAAGTCATCCACCACGTAGGTTGAAAAAAAGGTGCCCACCAAAATTCAAAATTTGAAGCAGCGCATACACACTACAAACATGTGTGCATGCTTCTGAGTGTGTACGCATTAAAATGCATGCACAGATCTGTTTAGTATTTGAAACTTTGCTTTGTTTTCATTTTCAAGCATCTCAACCCCCCCTCTCCCTAATTTTAACCCTCCTCCTCCCCTATTTTCCTAACCCTCTTCCCCTTTCTCGATGTCTCTCCCTAACCCTCCATCCCTATCTCTTGCTCTCTCTCTATCTCCCCATCTAACCTTGTAGTATCTCCATCTGTCACACACAGTCTCTCTCTCTCACCCACACACAATGTTTCTCTCTAATTCTCTCTCTCTCACACACACACACACATACAAATGACATGTCACCCTACGTCTCTTTCTCTCTATCACTCACACACACACAAAACACGTCACCCTACCTGAAATTAAGACAATGATGATAATGATGATGATGACGATGATGATGAACAATGATGTTGATGATGACGAAAATGATGATGAAAAATGATGTTGACAACGATGATGACAATTGTGATGATGATGACGAGGATGAGGATGATGATGATGACAATGATGACCATGACGATGATGATGATGATGATGATGTTGATGATGATTATGGTCATGATGATGACAATGATGATGATCATGAGAATTATGTTGATGATGATGATGGCGATGATGATGATAGTCATGATGATGATGATGATAATGATAATGATGACGATGACGATGACGATGATGATGATGATGATGGTGGTGGTGATGACGATAATGATGATGACGATAATGATGATAAACAATGATGATGATGATAGTGACGACGATGATGATGACGACAACATCGATGATGATGTTGATGATGATGACGATGATGTTGATGATGATGATGACAATGATGATGATGATGATGATGATGATGATGATGACGATGACGATGACAATGAAAAATGATGATGATGATGATGATGATGAGGATAATGATGACGATGATGATGATAATGATGATGATGATGACGCTGACGATGATGGGGATGATGACGATGATAATGATGATGATGATAATGATGATAAATAATTACTTTAATATATTTTATCTTAATTTGATTTTAGTTAACTCAACTAGTTGTCTTATCTTAGCTAACTTGACTAGTTAACTTGTGTTAATCAATGTTTGACTAGTTAACTTAAGATAATTAACTAAAGTTAACTAGACTAATTATTTTATCCTTTTTAATTATTAAGTGAACTAATTGATTCCAAATAATTGACATAATTAATTAACCTCTAGTACTTTCTTGGATTTCTTTGTAGAGACTAAGATAATAATGATATGTAGACTAACATTTTTATTTTACTTATTAGTACTTAGTGTTAATTAGCCTCCATCTAATATTTAAGTCATAGGTTTTTGTTAGTGCCTTGAGGTGACTAGTGGTTTCTTCGACATCCCCTCCTAGGACTAACCTTTAATCATAATTTATACATAACTTGTAAACTTAAGTGTCATCACAATTCTTTTTCCTCAATAAGTACACGCAGTACCAAGATGACGCCCATCATCATCTCATTATTACCTCACCATTATTTTTCTCCCCCTAAGTGGACTCCATATCCTTATCGTTTTAGTCATGTCAATTCTTAAATCTCCTACATCTACAATTCACAATACAACTTAGTAATTTGCAATCATACTTACATAGTATTACCAATGGAGTCTCTATTTGAGCTCCTTGTAACTAGAAGGTACATACTTTCGCTTTCAATTACAAGTATAGGGTCAAAGAAGTGGGATATTACACTAGTAGCATTGTAATTTAGAGAAAATAGTCGGACGATTTTCCATAGTGACTAGCTTAGTCATTCTAGGGCTAAATTTATCTTGTGGATATGATTAGGATGTCTTTGGTAAATTGCATGGGATATGTTGATGATAATCTCAAAGATTATAAAAAATTCCACATGTCTATGAAATTTAAGCATTAACAAATTCCCTCTAAGGAATGAGGTTTGGAAAGCACTGTATGGTCAAAATGCATTATAATTTGTTTCTCTTATGTTTTAGTAAATTACTAGGTATTGTTGGTACAAAGGAACTACCCATCAAGATAGTTGTCAATGATAATTGTTGAAGCTAATAATAAATTAATGATGTTGTATACAAATGAGACATGCATCCCTATACTAGTGAAACTCCATCCAACTAGATTACAATAAGAGGACATGAAGATGAAGGGTCATCTCTTAGTACTCCTTCTACTTATACAAGGATGAGGTGGATTTGAGCTATGTATGAGTAAAGAATTATTGGACTATTGTCGGTTACATCGACGTGGTGTATTCTATATCCCATTAGCCACTACAAAAAAACCCTGTGATTAGTGTCTCTTTTAGATTCCTTTTTAGCGTCGATTATCACTTTTAGTGTATTTTTCATCATTTTTTGGTCAAAGTGGATGATTTTACATGGGATGGAGCTTTTAATGACATTATTTGTGTCCCTTTTTAAAAGTTGGAGCTATTTTGGATGCTAATTAGAATCCCAATTAGCGTCCTAATTAGCATCCCAATTAGTGTCCCAATTAGCATCCCATTTAGCATGCCAATTAGAGTCTCTTTTTAAAATTTGACGCTATTTTGGACACTAATTAGCATCTCAATTAACATCCAAATTAGCATCCCAATTAGCATAACAATTATCATCCCAATTAGCATCCAAATTAACATCCCAATTAGCATCCAAAAAACATCCCATAAATGCCAAGAATAACCTCCTAAAAAACCTCCTGAATAACATAGCACCATATATTTATCTAGGGTTAGTGATAGTAATTGTGCTGTGAATTTCGGCGAGAAAAACATCCAACATAACGCCAGATATAGAGACAGGAAATGCGCCTAGAAAACATCCAACATAGTGCCAGGTATAGATCCAATTATAATGTCTGGAATAATTCCATCAATTTCTAAAGGAACCACGCTAGGAATTGTACTAGGTTTAGAGCTAGGAATAATGTTCGGAAAACGTCTGACATAACATCAGATATATCAATGTCGATGTAAATGATCATGATTCATGTGATAGTACTTTTGGATATTGATTTAGCATAGTGGAAACTAACTGATCGTAATCATGGCACTTTTAGATCTTGATTAATCATAATGAGGGGTAAATTACCTTAATGTCACCTAAATTGCTCTAATGGAATTTGAGTGTCCCCAACAACATTTGGTAGACCCTAATGGCATCTGATTAGCCCTAACAACATGACGATTATGCATTACGATAATTATGATGGAGCCCATGGATATGATTTGATAATTATAAGGCTATATCATCCATTTTTGTGAGGTAGTAGGGATTCTTGCTCATTATTATTGCAATTATATTGATGATGACTACGACGACAACAATGATGTTGATTTCTTATATGATGATGATGACAATGTGGATGTTAATGATGATTCTGCAATGTGGTATCAGTTTTGGATCCTAATTGATTCTAATGGAACCTAAATGTCGGTAACAACATCTAAACAATCATATTATCATTGAAATGACTGTAAGGATAGATAAATGACCTTAACAATTAGATGGCATTAATCCTAATACCGATGAGTGATTAAGAACACTAATGGCATATGAGTGACCATGAGGACAATGATGGCGATTATTTTGTTGATGATGTACTTAATGTTGATAATGGTAATGATCGAGATGATGTTGATTTAGCATATGGAATTGGTGATGATGATGATGATGACAACGTCGATGTCCATGATGAGTATACATGTCATAATACTTCTGGATATTGCAGGACTTGAGATATTGGAGTTAATAACGAGTAATCAAGGTTGTGAGGTATTGACCATAAAAATATTGTTAGCCAATGGGTTTTACATTAACTGATATGGCCATTGGGTTTAATAGTTTCCCCACCCCCACCTCCACCCCCCCAGCCACCCTCCTACACCCCTTCTAGAAAGCTAGTAAAATACCACCTATCATGGTGCTACCAAAATGTCACCCTACAAGATTGTTTTGGAAAACCTCCCCATCCATACCCTCGTTTTTACCACAAACATCCAAGGCACAAGAAGTGGATATCAATCTTAACACAAAATTTAACGGTCTTTGTACTCTTAAGGACATTTTGTTCTTGGTTTAAAATGGAATGAACCAAAAAGCATTTCAATAATGCTGGTAGTGTTACTTTGAAGAAGTGGATCACATGTTTATACATCTTTGGCCTTATAAGAGAAAATCTCTCAAGGAAACAAGCAATTAGTTGGTCAAGTTTTATGGCCCCTATCAAATCTTCTTACATTATGCTACACTATTGACCAATGTTTGATTCCCATGGGATTTATTTTACATAGTAAAAGAGTGATTGAAAACATCGAGGTAAATTCCCAACTTATAATACTAGAAGATGGGCATTCGCATGGACACACACACACATTCCATATCTAATATTGTCTCTGTGTACTCTTCAAGAGTGAATTTTAATTGGAACTTTAAGTTAATCACAAAGGAGTTTAGAGATACGATTTTAACTTATAACACCAAAACACAATGGCTTGTATAAGTATATTACAAACCTAGGGTCACCTCCATATTCTATTTAGGTATACCATTTTTAATGTGTAGGGACTAATTTTTGTCTACACTATTCAAATATGAACTAATAATATTTTATCATTCACCCCCTCGGGACTACTTTTTTTCTAAAATATTCAAAGATGAACTAATAAGCTTTTATCATTCACCCCCTTTAATAAGGTAAGGAGCATGCAAGTGTCTCAATTCATTGAGACTCGTAGAAGTGTAATTGTGAATGCATAAACAATAACAATCAACAATTTTTAAATGACACTTATAAAATTCGGAGACAATAAACAATGTGACCATATTATGGATTCAAACCACCTCCATACTCTATTTGAGGTTTGATGAACTTTTCTATAAAGAACATAAAATTAAACTAACGAGAGTGTACAATTCATTACCAATTTAGGGAGGTGTTAATTAAAATAGTTCCTTGGGTTAGTAAGATCACTATGAAGGGGATCACATGGGAAAATTTGTAAACAGCCCATGTAGGCATCACAAATCATGATAATAAATAACGACAAAGCTACATATAAACCTTAAACATGATGATAACATCATCATCACATTTTTTCAAGTATTTCTTGTTTTTGGAGTAGCGAGGTCTATCAAAAGGATGCCAAGTGGGTACTCATTGGATCCAAAATTTAATTCCGCATCCAACAAGCTCTCTCGATCAGAATTTGAGTAAAAACACGAGGATATATGTCAAAAATACAAACAAAAAAAGTAGTTTTTTCTTTTCTTCCTCCAAAATCAATAAATATTATCTTATTATTTTAACCATTATTTTATTAATTTTTTTAGGAGGCCCATTTTGAGTTGAAATTTCCTCTAATGGGTTACCAAGCAGAAATCTTAAAAATTGGAACTGTCCTCATCCCTCATATCTGCAAACTCTTTAATCTAGTGATCAAACAATAGTTTCCTACACCTTCGACTCAAAGCCTCATTATTCCTATTTTCAAAAGTGGTGATAAAAATGACCCCTCTAATTATCAAACTATTGTGATTAGCCATCTCTTAGCTAAGTTATATGGTATTATCATAGAAAACAAGATCAATGAATGACTAGAAATGGAAGGTAAGAGAGTTAAAGGCCAAACAAGTTTTAAAGGGAATCATTTAACCATAGGCCACCTCGTTACACTCAGGATCATTGCAGAGGAATTTCTTAATAATAAGTTTGACCTATTTTTTTTCTTTGTGGATTTTATAAAATCTTCGATACAGTGACTAGACATAACCTATGGAATAGGCTAGAGGAGCTTAAGGTTCCTTTTGAGTTGAGAGCTATCACAATAAGTTTATACAAAAATGTCATTTCCAAATTTAAGAATAATGAGGGGTGGACAACAGATATAAGTTGTAATATTGTAGTTAAACAATGTTTCTCCCTCTTCCCTACCCTTTTTGGCATTTACATTGATAAGCTAGAAAAATGTTTAGAAGAAGTAGGTTGCGCCAATACAATCTTAGCTGGGATAGTTATCATCCTCCTACTTTATGTTGATGATATTATTCTTATGGCAAGGTGTCTTTCTGATCTTGATAAGAAATTAAGAATTCTTAAATATTTTTGCTCTAACATGGGTATGATTGTTAACAAGTAAAGACACAAATCATGATTATAAGATCTAAGAAAGAAACCTATGTAAATTTTTTTAATGATAATAGACATCTAGAGGAAGTGACTTCTTACAGGTATCTCAGAATTGATATTCATCACAAGCTCAATTTGAACTATATCATTGAAAAAAAGATTAATGGATGGTGGAAAGCTTATTTTGGTCTTGAAAATAATTATAAATCATCCAATCTGGTGTTGCAGGATAAAAAAAAAGTTCCTCTTTGACACACTTGTCATCCCTGTTATCTTGTATGGTTGTGAAGTATGGGGGTGCAACATTTCTAGAGAAACTTCAAGGAAGATTGAGCAAATTTGGAAGTGGTTTATAACTTATAATCTCAAGATTTAAAGCAATATGCCTTATCCTATTCTCCTCATAGAAATGGGTCTTTACCCCAGCAAGAGCATTTTTATGACTAGGTACCTGATGTATAAGCCTAAGATAAATAACATGGGAAAATAGAGACTTCCTAAAAAAAATTTACACTCGATTCAAAACCAACTACGCCTCAAGTGGTGTTGGTGTAAAGATACGATGGTGTTGAGGCCTGGAAATTCACAGGAAACAACAGCAAGGGATTCTCCCCAGTCAATGTTCCCAACTAGCCCGTGACTATTTGGTATGGGGAATCCGTCCAGTTTACGGTCCGGCTATCGTAGGTCAAAGTGACAAAAACAAAGGCTTTACTAGTCGTGGCCCGGTCCACCGTGTATATTTTTTGTATTTTTTGACTTAAGTATGATATGCACGTGCCTAATTAACAATGCAGGGGGATAAAGATGCAAAGAGTAGTCACAATGTGATGTGAAGGTTCTTCCCTCTCGTCTTAGAACTCACAAGCATCCGAATCATGTAAGAAAATAAATACTAACTAAACTATCTCTAGAGAGCGGGGTATTCATTCATGAGTAATTTACCCCTGTTCATGTGTTATGGCAAATCGCAGATAGCTATTCTTATAACAAACATATAAACATGAAGAAAAGTATATTAATGATAAGATAGCTCATCAACAATTAAAAATTCCATTACTCATAGTGGAAAAGACGTCATAAAGGTACGGAAGAACATTCAAACCAGAACATAGGTTCAAGAAATTAGAATGCTCTTACAGGTAATGAGGCACAACTGAAAACGAAATAGTTCAAATTCAACATTGCTCATTTAATCATATTGACATATTCCACACAGCACTTCCTCCAACCGACAAAATTTGTAGTATCCGGTTGTAAAATGAAATAGTTCCTCTTACAAGCATTAAGTTACAAGTTTTTCTAGGTAAAAAACCCCTGTAATTTCTAACTTTCCAATATTTAAACAAAATCAGCAAACCGCTTGGGTTCCCCCCAAATGTGTGACTCTTCGGTTCTTCGAGTGTTTCATATCCCTCCTTTAATCTTTTCTTCGTATGCTCATGATCAGCTGAGTAACTACTGGACCTTTCAGATCTGCGTTTTTTATTGCTTTCGATTTTTGTCTTTTCCTTCACTTGTCTCCCTTGCAACTCTGCCAGTTTCGATTTGATTTTTTTTACAAACTGTCAAGCTACACCTTCACACCGTGATCGGCCCAACAGTCCCTGCAATCAATTACTGTGCATCATTCGTTGGAATGGCATTTTAAAACACTAACTTAAACCACCTAAAATGGCTAATCCACAAGAAAACGGCCAGGTGCATCCCTTGATCTGAGAATTTTAATAAACGGAAAAGTTTTGACTAAGCCTCGAGCGGGAAAGTTCTAAATCGGAAGTCGGAAGGATATCGACATCGGACGCGAAAAGGGTTTCTTAGCCGCAATGGTGGAAAAGGAAATGTTAAGGAAAACTCTCAATCGGAAGTCGGAAGGTTTTACACTTTGGAATCTTAATCACTTTGGGATCCGCAACGGCGGAAGAAGAAAAAGTTACGGGAAAGCAACTAAAATACTGACGCATTGGCTGGTGGAGCGTTTTAGACTTCAGGCGCTTAGTTGATTTGGGAGCCGCAATGGCGGAAGAAGAAAGGTTATATCCACGCGACGCATATCGGAGGGCGGTGTGCTTTATACTTTGAAGGATTAAACTACTTTGAGAACCGCAACGGCGGAAGCAAACCAGGACAACAACCTCCGATCTAAGTGACGAAAACTTCAAACCTGGCAGCGATTGAACTTTTTTGCCTCTAAAACAACATTTTGCAAATGACAAAAACCTGATCCACGTTAAACTCAGCAAAAACAAACTTTAAAAACTAATATTTACAACAATTCCACACACGAGCAAAAATTAAGCCAGATTATTTATAATCATCAAGCCTATCCAAACTTAAAGCACAACCAAAAGGTTCAAGGATCCAAATAATTAAAACAAACAATGCTAAATCACAAGGAGGGGACCAAAATTTAAGAAATTTGGGGAAACAGTTGCAGCCGCAACAATTGGCGACTACCTGGTGAACCTAGACCTCTGGACAATTTCTTCCTTTGATAACAGACTGTTTGATAATAAAACCACCATGTTGAATTCTTCTAGATATATGGATTTCCCAAAAGGAGATATATGTACTTTTAAACATTGAGGGTAGTCCAATTTGGGAAAATGGAAACCAAGATCTCAGAGTCCAGATAACTCTTTCGAGGCCAGGAGTATGAGTTTCATTTTTACCTCTGTCTTTAGGTAGCTGCCAGCTTGGACACCACAGGATCGTAACATCTGGTAAATAGAAGTATTCATTTGTTCCTCATTCCCATGCCATTTTGCACTTTTGTGTGCTTTTGGACTTTTTTCCTTTAAGTCCTCCTCATGCCTTTCTTTCTAAATTTTATCCAGGCTCCTCTATCCATATTGTCCTTTTGTGTGAGAGATGTGTTTAATTTTCAGCTCACAGACGGAGAGGAACTTTTGGAAATTATATACTCATATGATTTAGTACTTTGTTCTGATATACATTGCTTTCTTAGGAGTTTCGACTCTTCTTAGCCTTTTGGCTTTCAATTCTTGGCATGGGATCATTTATATATAATATATTGTTTACCCTGATTCCTTTCCATGGGTTTTTTGCTGTCACCCCCTAGGACAGTTTTAAGTGTGAGATGGATGGAGCCTTGAAATAGTATTCCAGACCTTTTGATCTTGAGTTACTTTACAGGGATTAAGCAGGACTTCAATGCGTTCATAGCCATTTGGGAAAACTATTAAACTAGAATAAATTCTATCAGATAAAACCATAATACACAGTCTTATAATCAAGGATTTTTGTTGGTCCAGAATTTTAATTCTCTCCATGCGACCAAAGCTTGTTTATTTTATTTAAAATCAAACAGAAAATCTAAAGTAACACAAACTCAACTTCATGCCTCAAAGACTCAAAAAGACAGCCAAAACAGATTATTTATATACATGACAGAAGAACTCAGACAAACTTAGGAAAAATAAGGCTTGAGAACCAAACCATTTAATGGTAAGTTCTCTTCCCACCCCTATAGATCTTGCAACTTATAAGTAGAAGGGCCAATCTTTGCCGCAATCTGAAAAGGGCCTACCCACAACTACTGGAATTTAGTATGCTTTCCTTTCTCATCATGGGGGTGATCCCACTTGAGAACTAGATCTCCCACTTCAAACTCTTTTATTCATGCCTTATGTTTGTCAAACCATTTCTTTATTACCTCCTGTTGTTGCTTAAAGCGCTCTCTGGCTTTAGATCTAGCCTCTTCTGCTTTCAGGAGATTATTTATCCTTATTTGCAAAACTTCATCATCCGACGCTCTAGACTCTTGAGCTATTAGGGAAGAAGGTAGCATGATATTGGGAGCAAGAATGGCTTCTTTACCGTAGACAAGGGTATATGGCGACACTCCTATAGCAAACTTGGGTGTGACTCTATCAGCCCAAAGGGCATTTGGTAGCGCTCAGTGCCAACTCCTTTGGTTTTCTATTACAGTCTTCTTTAAAATTCTAATCATATTTTTGTTAGAGGATTTAGCAAGGCCATTTCCTTGTGGGTAGTAATTAGAAGAATAATGCAATTTTATCCCTTTATCATGAGCAAAAGCAGTTAATTTAATTGATGAAAAGTACTTAGCATTATCAAAGACTAACAAAATTGGAACTCCAAACCTGGTCATGATATGATCTTGTAGGAAGCTGATGACCGTGTCTTCATTTATCTTGCGCAGCGGGATAGCTTCAACCCAGCGAGTGAAATAATCGGTCGTGGTCAGAATGTACTTGTGTTGTAGGGAGGAATTTGGTTTTATTTCTCCAATGATATCCAACCCCCATTGCTCGAATGGCTCCGTGATCATCACTGGCTTTAGGGGTGCTGCTGCTTTGGGTTGTCTTCCACTACACCTTTGGCAAATATCACACTTCCTGACATGTGCGTGTGCATCTTTGAAGAGCGTAGGCCAATAGTAACCGGCTCTGAGGATTTTGTGAGCTGTAGTATCTCCTGAATAATGTCCCCCAGTAGGCCCGTCATGCAAATCCATCATTAATTTCTTCGCATCTTCTTTCTCTAGGAATCTAAGAAGAACTCCGTCATAATTTTTTCTAAATAATATTCCCTTAACAATTTGATAGGAAGTTGATTTAAGACGCAGCACTCTTATTTGCTTAGAAATCCAATGTTCTGGCAATAGCCTTGCCTGCAGTTAATGCACGAGGTCTCTATACCAAGACTCGGGAGCTGTAAACAAAGGACATACCTCCATTACATGTAATTCGGCTTCATCCTCCCAGGCGTGTTCTTCATTTCTTCCATTTTTAGTCATCAGTTTGCACAACCCTTGTCCTTTGACTATAGATGCTGGCTTGAATTCAAGGTCGTACTCTTGAATAGTTGTTACCTAGTTTCCCCTTCTTTCTCCTAACTCCTTCTATACAAGAAGGGACCTTACAGCCGGGTAGGGGACGATCACCTTGGTTCGATTTTTTAAAATATAAGGCCTGAATTGCTTTACTGCGTAAGCTTGTTTATCAATGGATGGATAATTTAATTCGGCCCCTTGCAGACCAGTGCTCATGAAAGACATTGGGAATTCATCTCCCCCATCTTCCTTTTGGGTAAGCACAGCTGCCAATGAATCATCGGATGCAAAGGTATACATAATAAAATCTTTGTCGAAATCTGGGCTTTTCAGGGAGGGTACGTGTGCAACAACAGTCTTTATTTTGCTGAAAGCATTCTTTTCAATCTTAGTCCATTTGAATTGTGCATTTTGCTTCACCATTTGCTGCAGAGGCTTGACAATCTGAGCGAAATCAGGCACAAATCTTTGTACGAAGTTTATAGTTCCCATAAATGATTGCATCCCTTTTTTATTATGGGGTAACGGGATCTATTCAATGGCCTTAATTATTTATGGATCTATAGAGATTCCTTTCTTTGAAACTATATGATCCAACAATTTGGCCTCCATGACAGGGAACACACTCTTTTTGGGATTGAGCGAGATGCCATATTTTGACAGCGTTAAAAAATATGCCTTAAATGAAACGCGTGCTCTTCTCTCTTCTTTGAGAATATCGTAATATCATCAAGGTACACTATAGCACTACAGCCAATCAATCCATGGAAAGCTATGTCCATAGCCCTCTGAAACGTTGCTCCAGCATTTATAATCCCAAAGGGCATCCTTCTGTAGGAAAAGGTTCCCCATTTGGTCCTGAACGTTGTCTTCAATATGTCTTCTTCGGCTACTAATACTTGATTGTAGCTAGAGAAACCGTATAATAACGAAAATAGTTCAGAACCTGAGACCATTTGTAGCAATTACTCCATGGGTGGCACAGGATAGTTATATTTATCTGAAGCGCGGTTTAAATTTCTGAAATCCATGCATAGTCTGATTTCTCCAAATTTTTTTCTCACTGGTACCAGATTTGATACCCACTCACAGTGTCTGACCTTAAAAATGATTCTAGCATCCAATAATTTCTTCACTTCACTCTGAATAAGTGGTTCCAATTTTGGATGCATTTTTCTTAAAGGTTGCTAATACGGCTTGATGCCATCTTTGATGGGGACAACATGCTTGATGATGCTGGTGTCGTATGTTTTCAGATCTTCGTATGTCCATGCGAAAAAATATTTGTATCAAGTTTAAACAGACTGACAAACTTGTCTCTTTCTGCTGGTGAACAACATTTGTCGATATTTACAAATCTAGGATTCGTCTTAGTCCCTAAATTTATCAGCTCGAACTGTAGAGATGAGCTATGGGTATTCACGTTGGCTGGTCTTCTGAACTTTTCATTTAAATCGAACATTCTCTCTAATGTTTTGACTCCCTTCGGGATGAAATTATCATACTTCAGCTCGGCTTGATGTTCTTCATCGTCTATAATTGCTCCTTTAAATACTTCATCATTCATTAAGCATTCTATAATTTGCTGGTCATCATCGAACACTCATAGGTTGGTAATCATATCAGGTACTGAGGGCCTAAAAATTAATTCAATAGAACATCGATTATTAGTGGGTACCAACCTAGCGGCTGATGTGGCCAACAAATCAGCCGCTGCATTTTTAAGTCTTGGAATTGAAATAATATTGAATGCATTAAAACATTTAAGCAGGTCCCATACCTCATTTTGGTAAGCTTTTAAGTGAGGGAAAACACAATGTATTTGATTCCGGATTTGTTTCACAATAATTTTGGAATCTCCAAAAACATTCGGGAGGATCCACGGACCTGGGTAACACTTTTTGGTAAGCGAATTTGGAAAAAAACCAAAAAACGTACCTCGGTCGAGGGCTTATTAAACCCTCGACCGAGCTAATAATATCTCGACCGAGCTTTTATGAAGCCCTCGACCGAGGTTCTTTTCAGCCTTCGGTCGAGGTATCTATTAACCCTCGGTCGTGGTATTAAAACCTCGACCGAGGTATTAACTCGGTCGAGGTATATAGTGCGGTCTGTCTGTTTGGGTGAATGGGCGGTTGGCGTGGATGGGTGGTGTGGACCGCCTTACGGTGAGAGAGGGTTTACCGTCTGTGTGATGGAAAATGCAAATTATTAGTTGCATGGTAGTATGAGTTGGTCAATTAACTTTTATTTATTCAATTAAACTATACCTTTGCATACCTTTTATTTCTGCAGGGGGTTAGTAGCCGGCCAAAGAAAGGTACAGATATGATTCAATAAACATGAATTTTACATTTAGTCGAGAAATCACTAAATTACCAAAGGTTTTAAATACTAAAAATACTTTGCGCCTTCGTATATAATTTTTAATTTAAAAAAACTACAATTATGTGATATGTTTTTCAAAAACATATCACATAATTGTAGTTTTTTTAAATTAAAAATTATATACGAAGGCGCAAAGTATTTTTAGTACTTTTGGAGAGATGAAAATGTGACCATGAAAAAAATGATATGACATCATTTCCTTGGATTATATCAATTTATAGATCTGTAGATATGGGTCGAGGAGTCATATGAGTCATAGAAGTCTTAGATTTGATCAATCATATCTATGATTCCTATGACTCCAAGACCCATTCTACAAATAAAGATAATTGACTCTTTATTTCATTTCAAACACCAACTCTCAACAAATGTAATGACCGTGTACACTTTTGGCTTAGGGCTGCTGTCTTTAAATAGAATAGGACCTCGACCGAGCTATTAACAAGACCTCGACCGAGCTAATACCTCGGTCGAGGTATTAACAAGACCTCGACCGAGGGTTTGTTAAACCCTCGGTCGAGGGATGTACAAACCCTCGATCGAGGTCCTGTTAATACCTCGACCGAGTTATTTAAATACCTCGGTCGAGGTTTATACCTCAGTCAAGGGCTTAAAAAAACAGCCTTAGCCCACATTCAAACAAATGGAAAATTTCCTGTCCCTTGCAGAGGTGTAAACCCTGCCATTCCTAGCTCATAACTAAGCGGAGTTGATACCAATAGATTCACCAACAAATATTCTATCCATTGACGTATCATACACGCATTTTGGCATTCATATGATATTTATTTTTTAATTACTTCTAAAACTTATACTTAGAAAACCACACTGCAACTTTGAAACAGCTCAAAGAAAAATCCGTAGAGTTAAAAATACATAGCCAAAAAATTCTTAAAAATGCTCACATCACATATCGACATGTCCTCTTCAAAAGGGTATCTTTGGTTTTTCAATTTTTGAAAAAATAGAAAAAATTCCTTTACGTGGACAAATATGTGTTTAAAACGATGCTGAAATCGAATGTGGTTACTTTCGAAAAATAATAAATAATTGTATAATGCGAAAAAAATTAACAAAAAAATATGCACATCACACTGCATTTTATGTAGATCATGCTCATATATTTATTTTTTTAAAATTATTAATGCAAGATTAAATTACTCTACGTGGACACGAGCCACTTATTAGCTTCTTCAAATTTTTAAGGTCACACAGTTCATTAAATGAAAAAATTCATACATTAAATGACATCGGAATATTTTTAAAAAAATATCACTATGAAGCCAACATAATATTCTACAATTTGTTTTCTTACTGCAAGTCAAAATTCACATGGCATATATGCGTTTTGAGGGCTTCTATCTAGCACATGAGTAAAAAATCAGGTTTTCATCGCCAAATTTGGCCAAAAAGTGTTACCCATCTTCATGGAATCACCCATTCAAATTACTTACCTTTAATTCAATCGCTTTCCTTAAGCCCTGCACTAGCGCTTCGTACTCAGCTGTATTATTCGTACATTCAAACTCTAATCTACATGAGAGAAAATGTTTATTCTTCTGGGGATCGATCAGGACACAACCGGCCCCTGACCCTTCTAACGTCTTAGAGCCATCAAAAAAGAAAGTCCAAAAATCACTAACTACTGAATGCGAATCTACTCCTACAGCTAAGTTTACTATGTTACAGTCAATCTCATCAGCCTGTGAGAATCGAAGGAGATCAGGCTGAGTGTTTGATGTGTTGCTGGCTTCTTCTGCTTGGTAATTTCCTGGTTCCAACTCAATAAAATAGTTTCCCAATACAGAATCCACTGGTTCATTCTTCTCATCCAATTCAGTAACGTTGTATTTCATGTGAGGCTCCCTTAAAATATTAATCTGGTTCGGACTTCCTTTGTATGGCAGCCACAGATGCGACCAATCCAAGGCAAAATATCCATTTAGTTTGGCCGACCAATCTCTGCTTAGGACAATACCGTAAGCGTCTGGTATATCAGCCACCGCAATATTAATGACTTGGCACACTTTATCATTTGATGCCAGACGAACTAGGACATCTTCCATCTCACCAATTACCTTTACATCCATCCTATCCAACTGAACAACCCTCCACGTGGATGGCTTAGGCTGCCCATTTATCTTTTTACAGACTGATATTGGCATGACATTAACGGACGCCCCTGAGTCTACCAGACAATTATGTACGTTGTGATTGAAAATTTCAAAAGTGAGGAGGAAAGGTGGTTGTTCGCTCTGAGACTCACCTCCAATGCTGGTTTCTCCCATTTCTTTTTCTTCCTTAGGTTGATTGATAGTGGGAATTTTCTCGTCCAATGATTCAAGTGCTTTCAATAGTCTTTCTTTTTGCTGTGGCACTTTACACATTTAAAATAGCGAAACGTGTGTCGTTGCCTTCTTAATATCTTCCACGATGTCATAATCCATCTGCTGTTCAATGGGATGAGGTTTGTCACCATTCATCTTTTCTTCATTTGGCTTGGCCAACGTATTATTCAGCTTAGGATCTTGGCTGGTAATAGTGAATTCTGGAATTTTATCAGCTAAGAATTTATTTTGAAATTTCTTAACATTCTTTTGCAGCCTTTTGATCTTTGGGAGAATGAGAATGTCTTCTTTAACCGCCCCTTGGCTTCTTGTTGTAACATTGGTTTCCATGATGTATTTTCTGTGATTCTTTTCCTCTTCAGCATCAAATAACGAAACAGAATTCCACAGAACCATGATTTCCTCTTATGGTTCCTTCGTTGATGTGGTACTCTCTTTTCTTTCTTCATCTCCATCTTCTGTTAATCTAGAATCCAACAGCGGATTCATGACCAACGTCACCGAGTTTATCCATTGGGGACAATTATTTTCAGAGTGTGGTTATTGGTGGAAAGTGCAAAAATTGTCCATGCCTACCTCTGTTAAATTCATAGATGTGACATTGTGAGGAGGAGGTTGAGACTGATTGTTATCCTCTCTTTTCTTATAATAAGGCTTATAGAACTTTTGTGTTTCCTTCTCTTTCTCCAAATCTATGATTTTGTTGGAAAGCTTCTGCATCATTTTTGCCATATTTTCAAAATCTAGCGACTTCTTTTCCTTAGGCTTAGTAAACAATAAGGCTTTCCTTCCCGCACCTTTCTCTCCTAACTGTTCGGGATAATATTCGATACTTTCTCTTTCAGCCTCCACTACTTCTTCCTCTGCATAGGTTTCTGCCAAAGTAGGCTTGGCCCTTATTTTTGCAAACATGGCCAACTGAAGGCCTAAAGCTGAAGTATAATATTCAATCAAGACCTTGTCTGAGGGTTTATCTGTTTCAAAAAAATTCTTGAGATAGGCTGCAAACCTTTGTGTGAAACTGTGCACCTTTTCCTTTCTCTCTTTCTTTAAGGCACATAGCCCTTTCATGAGGGATGCATGAGTCTTCTGAGTCGCATATTTACTCCTAAAGATCCTTTCAAAGGTATCCCAATCAGGGATAGAGTTTACAGGCAACCCAAAGTACCATGATCCTGCAGCTCCCTTAAGGGTATGTGGGAACAGTCTGCAGACTACATCGTCATACTCCCTGGCCCTTAATCCTTTTATTTCCAAATAAAAGCTTTGTAGGTCATCATCTACTAATATCTTCTCACATGGGTCGAACTTGGGCAACATCTTGTCAAAGGTCTGAGGTAGATCATGTAATGGAGGTGTCAGGTTTAACGGTGATTTGGCTCTCCAAGTAGGTGGTGGATTTGGTGGGTTGGGTGGTGGATTAGCATTTAATCCTACCATGAGTTTGGGTGGAGAGTGAGGAGGTGAGCCAATAGGAGTGTAAGTAGGAGAACTGTGAGGGGTATCTGGGCCTTCTTGATTCAAAGGTAGTACAACTTCATGTAAGGCTATTTCTACAAGTTCTTCCCAGTCTCCAACCAGCACTGACTCTTCTACTACAGGACGATCTTTATTTTTATATTCTATTTTGGGCAATTCAGGGATAATTGGCAATCCTCCAATCTTCTTTACATATGCCCTGGTGTGTCTTCTCAGGTCATTAACAAATTCGTTACCAACATAATATAGATGTTCTATATTCCTTTCTTCCAGAATTGGATTATGAAGTCCACTGCTTTCGGAACTATTACCGGTGGAATAATCTCAAGAAAACGGATTTCCTCAGCCAACCATGCACTGGCGGCCCTCCTTCTAGTGGCAGAACTGTTCAGGACTAGAAATTCACAGGCAACAACAGCAAGGGATTCTCCCCAGTAAACGTTCCCAACTAGCCCATGACTTTTTTGTATGGGGAATCCGTCTGGTTTGCGGTCCGGCTACCGTAGGTCAAAGTGACAAAAACAAAGGCTTTACCGGTTGCGGCCCGGTCCACCGTGTATATTTTTTGTATTTTTTGACTTAAGTATGATATGCACGTGCCTAATTAACAATCCAGGGTGATAAAGATGCAAAGAGTAGTCACAATGTGATGCGCAGGTTCTTACCTCTCGTCTTAGAACTCACAAGCATCCAAATCATGAAAGGAAATAAATACTAAATAAACTATCTCTAGAGAGCTGGGTATTCATTCATGAGTAATGCACCCATGTTCATGTGTTATGGAAAATCGCAGATAGTTGTTCTTATAACCAAACATATAAACATGAAGAAAAGTATATATGATAAGATAGCTTATCAACAGTTAAAAATTCCATTACTCATAGTGGAAAAGACGTCATAAAGGTACTGAAGAACATTCAGACAAGAACATAGGTTTAAGAAATTAGAACGCTCTTATAGCTATTGAGGCACAGTTGAAAATGAAATAGTTCACATTCAACATTGATCATTTAATCATATTGACATATTCCACACAGCACTTCCTCCAACTGGCAAAATTTGCAGTCTCTGGTTGTAAAACGAAATAGTTCATCTTACAAGCATTAAGTTACAAGTTTTTCCAGGGAAAAATCCCCTGTAATTTCTAACTTTCCAATATTTAAACAAAATCAGCAGACCGCTTGGGTTCCCCCCCAAATGTGTGACTCTTTGGTTCTTCGAGCGTTTCATATCCCTCCTTTCATCTTTTCTTCGTATGCTCATGATCAACTGAGTAACTGTTGGACCTTTCAGATCTGTTTTTTTTATTGCTTTCGATTTTTGTCGTTTCCTTCGCTTGTCTCCCTTGCGACTCTGCCGGTTTTGATTTGATTTTTTTTACAAACTATCAAGCTACGCCTTCACACCGTGATCGCCCCAACTGTCCCTGTAATCAATTACTGTGCATCATTCATTGGAATGGCATTTTAAAACGCTAACTTAAACCACCTGAAATGGCTAATCCACAAGAAAACGGCCAGGTGCATCCCTTGATCTGAGAATTTCAATAAATGGAAAAGTTTTGACTAAGACTCGAGCGGGAAAGTTCTAAATCGGAAGTCGAAAGGATATGGAAATCAGACGTGAAAAGGATTTCCTAGCCGCAACGGAGGAAAAGGAAAGGTTAAGGATACGCGACCTGCGGGCAGGAAAACTCTCAATCGGAAGTCGGAAGGTTTTACACTTCGGAAGCTTAATCAGTTTGGGAGCCGCAACGGCGGAAGAAGAAAAAGTTACGGGCAAGCGACTAAAAGACTGACGCATCGGATGGCAAAGTGTTTTATACTTCGGGCGCTTAGTCGATTTGGGAGCCGCAACGGCGGAAGAAGAAAGGTTATAGCCACGCGACGCATATCGAAGGGCGGAGTGCTTTATACTTCGGAGGCTTAAACTACTTTGAGAACCACAATGGCGGAAGAAAACCATGACAGCAACCTCCGATCTAAGTGACAAAAACTTCAAACCTTGCAGCGATTGAACTGTTTCGCCTCTGAAACAGCGTTTTACAAATGACAAAAACCTGATCCACGTTAAACTCAGCAAAAACAAACTTTAAAAACTCAGATTTACAACAATTCCACACACGAGCGAAAATTAAGCTAGATTATTTATAATCATCAAACCTATCCAAACTTAAAGCACGACCAAAAGGTTCAAGGATCCAAACAATTAAAACAAACAATGCTAAATCACGAGGAGGGGACCAAAATTTAAGAAATTTGGGGAAACAGTTGCAGCTGCAACAGATGGCTTGGTTAAACCATTGGGGCATTAATGAAAACGACATTGTGCAAAACATTGATAATGTCAAAAGTATTATTACTTATAAGCTTAAAGAGAAATTATGGACATAGGAAAAATTTAGAGATTAAGAAAAAATTAAGATACTATAAGGAGGTCATTAATTATAACTTGGAAGATCATAAGTATATTTGGGTAGTAACTAGATCACGGGAAAAAAATAATATAGCCAAGATTAGAACGAACTCTCATGAACTCGATAGTGAAATCGGGTGTTGCTCTATTCCTAAAACTCCATGGGTGGAAAGCGTTTTCCATATGTGTGATTCTATGAGAATTGAGGATGAAAATGACTTTCTCTTAGAGTGCCTTGCTTACACCCACATTAGATATGAGTTTCATAGTATTTACTACAATACAAACATTTATAACCTCCTAACCTACCAAAACTATACTGAGCTTGGAAAGCTTCATGGCAAGCTTTTTGAGTACATGAACACGATTTTTTAAAGTAACACAAGTATTATCCTTCTAAAGTTGAGATATACCAAAGTTGGTCTCAGTAGATGTTAATCATCATCATCATCAAGAAATGGTAATAACAACAATAACTTATATATCTATATAAATGAACATAAAATTTCATGCACACATAGATGACACGAATAACCTTATCCCTTTTCTCCCAAAACACAACACACTTTCCTTGCATGCACTTCATCTTTTTTTTTTTAATCAATTCAGATCATTACTTAAATGAAACAGCTCCAGACTTAATATTTCACTCCGTTTCAAAATTAACAGCGAGAAAAACCTGAGAAGCAAAAATAACAAATGTAATTGTACAAATCTGGAAAAGAATTTAATATTATGACAAACAGAAAAACATGCAATATTGGGCTGTAAGCATCAAACATGGATCGTTAAATTCAGAAAGATAGTCTTCAACTACCACTTTACGCCATTCAATTCTGTGACTACAAAATATGATTTGAATCGAAATCGAAATTTTCCAAAGGCCATTTGCAATCGAATCTCCATCTTGGTACGATTTGGTTCGACCCTCGAATATCAAAATGAATATGAAGATTTAATTTATCGGAGGGATTTGGGCAATAAATTTTTTAAGTTAATAATGAATACAAACCTAAAATTATTCTACTTCGATACTTACACTAAAAATTATTGAGGATCAAAATCTGTAGAAACATGTTTTTAACAATAAAATTACGAAAATATCTTTGCAATTGGATTTGATTTTTTTTATATCTTTAGAGATAAGATGAATGTATTCTCTTGTCATTATATAACAACGGTTGAGAATAATATTTGTTATTATATAATATTTTATGATAATATGTATAAATCATATATTGGTTTATAATTTGGAATTGATTTTATTTATAATTTTTAATTGATTTTATTTTTATATTAATAGGTCTTTATATCTTATAATTTTCCGTGGAATACCATATATGCTTTTTATAGATTGCAAGACAATGGGATAAGTGTAATGTCCACATTGATTTTCTCGTCATAATTTGAAATTCGTAATAAACAATTAAAAAAAAATCAAAAACATATTATGTGATAATTACACTTAATGGCCATAACAAATAATATATAAATTATTTCCGACATTTAGCTTGTGCCTATCACTAATCGCCAACCAGAAGTCAAGCGATTTTACTTGTTTTATACTTAATATTGATATATTTTTAAATTTTTTAATAACATTAATTTATTTAGATTTTAAGTTTTAAGTTTTTTTTAAGCATTGCCTTTATCTTGTTTTTACATTTTATTCCATATTTTATTTTAATATGTAATATAATTCATCCTCATTTTTAATGTATTTATATAACCTTTTGATTTTAAAATTGAAATATATTAATTCATTGTTATTTATATATAATTTTTTATATAATTTTTTTTTACTTAAAATAGATATTAGATGTAACAATGCTAGTAAACATTATTCACACATCAAACATTGGTTACACGTTACCTTTTTTATTATTATTATATTAAATACTTTTATGTTAATACCATATAATGAAGAAAACACAACTTAAACTCTCAGCTCTTCATCTAGTGGTTGATAGTTGGACATGATAAATATGAGTATGCGTCTATTAGTTTTTAGATGGTTATGACATAGATTTTTAACTTGGCGACTTACTTAGCACCATGCTAACTTCCACATAAATTTCCTTTGCATGTTCTCTTCTTGGACTCTGATGTTCTAAACTTACTTGAGTTGAGACAAGAGTCAATCCTATTTCCCCTTTACCCTTTCTAAGAAGATAGCACAATCTTTAAGCTTATGGTCTGTTCCTTGGTATGGTAAACCAAAGCATAGTTGTAGAAGTTTGGAAAGGTTTTATTCGAAAGTTTCATATTCCAACATGTGAAAAGGTTGACGCGAGGGCTATGTTGGATGACAACTGACTTGCACTTTCCCTACTATCATAATCGGACATGTTTTTACCCTACCCAACGCTTTTTACTAAACATTACATCCCCAAAATCGACTCACGAAGGGGTGTTGCTTAGCAATATGATGGTTGTCAAACCCATGATAGAACAAATGTCGTGTTGTTCAGTTTGCAACCATTATAAGAAATGTATTTTCCTTTTGATAAAGGATTTTCCTATGGTACATCTCTTTAACATTGTTGTTGAGTTTTCCTTAGAATTTCTTACAATTGGCTAAAGGATATCTCTCTAGTGACATCAGAGTTGAAGGTCAGACCATGGCAAGCATTTATGAATCCTTTCGTTCAATTGTACTTATAGGTAAATTAACTCTTATACAAGTCGTCGGTTGTAATGTCCCCAAAAATCGAAGAAAACAAAATTGTTAGGCTAGTAAAACTACCTATACGGAACATTATTCGACTTGCGGAAATTAATCATACATTACATGTACCATTGTTTACTCATAATTTTTTCTTACGTTTTGTCACTTTACTTTCAGTCATTACTTTTGATGTATTTTACTTATGATGTTTACTGCTTACTTCTTATGATTACACCTTTGTCGTGTATGTTTCGTTGCTTGATTTAAATCTTGCGTCCTTTCTGCATACTCTTACTTCTTATTTATAAATTCCTAACTTAACTTTGTTTGTGGAAACAAAGTGGGCAGAGTGGCAGAACTCGTTCTCCCATGATGGTTTGAAAGGTAAATGTGTTTAGTTGTTTACAGGCTTACTTAGTTCTTTGAACTAAGGCACCTCTTTTATTTCATATGTAGATCATACTTTATGGGAGAGTCTTATTTAAAGAGTGCTAATCATCTTGATCCTAATAGGCCTACTATTTGTTACTACAGTTTCTTACTAACATCACATTTATACAAGGTAAATACTATTTTCGTCAATTTAGCTATCATATCTAAATTTCCTATGTACTACTTACACTTGGTTATGGTTTATAATTCATCCTTTTACATCTTAGTGTATTTACATTCTACGTTGATTTTATTAAAACTATTAACATATCCTATCTTTTCTTATTGCATGTTAAGATCTTGGCTTAAAAATGAGACCTTGATTTTTATAAAGTGTAAATATTAACATGGAATATTTCATATGCCATGTTTACCAAGCATTTAAGCTTATGGAAACCTTATTATGTTTAAGGCTTTAAGCCGAAGGTTTACATGTTATATTTAATACTTATGCGTTGTGGCTTGACTTAGGACTAGTGCAGACCAAGTAGTACTATGCACTAAACCTAACATTGTAATGTATTAAACCTATGATATGATTTGGAGTGGCGAATATACCATATGGTCGAACTATATACGTTGGGGTTTTACGATTTGCATGGTAGAGGAGACTATAGTTTTGCAACAATATCAACTATAGAAAAGTGGGTTTTGGATTTGATGTTGAAAATGAGTTGGTGCCATTAATGTACCTTGGTTTTCATGGCAGCCCAAACTTAGGCTTGGCTCACGATGGAATTGTGTTTTCATTTTATCATTTGGGGTTTCATCTTGGCTCTGCGTAGGTAAAATGGAGGTGACCTATAGAATTGAAGGTATGTTTCATTCTGGGTTTTTATATCTGCAATTCATTTGTTGCATGGCTCTCATCATTGCCATACTTCTCACTCCTGTTTGCTCTTGGTGTTTGCAGGTGACGAGGTATGGTGGAGAGAAGTGTGGCTGAAGCTTTGTTGTTGATTTGAATGTGGTGCCAAATGCAAGGTAAACCTTGCCAAGAAAGCATGCGCTTGTTGTCTCTCGGCCTATCTGCATTTTGTTTCAAGTCGTTTGGTTTGGGGCTTCTCTGTGGGGTTTTAAATTCACCTTCAATCTTGTGATGAACAGACTTGGGTTTTATAAGTTTTGAGGCATTTAAGCCATGAAGCAAATATTTAAAAGCACTTTGCCTTTGTGTATAATTTTATGTAAATTCAAATCTTTGCTTTGGGGGTTTCCAGCCTAGGAAACACCATTGCTTGCAATGGTTCCAAACCCATGGAGCGGCAGTATAAGCTTTGTGTTTGGTCATTAATGGTGACTGTGTAAATAAGACTCTTTCGAAAAATAATGGGCATATAGATATATATTTTTTTTTATATATTTTCAATGGTTATTACAATTGTTGTGTTTGTTGATGAATTTATACTGTACTATTTGTTTGTTACGGTGGGTTTGTAAGTGGCATTTCACCTTGGTTGATGATCTGTGTAGAATGATGTTATTTGGATATTTACTATAATACTTGGCAGTATCGGTAAAGGCCATGCCGTAGGTGGCATGAGCCTTTCCCTTAGTGGCTACGATAGCTCCAAATGGATTTCATTACTATTTATACTTCGTTGATTAGAGTGTGGGGTGAAATGGGACAGAGCCATAGGTACAAACCCATAATGACTTTCATCATTGTAGAAGAAAACATTGATAGTGCTCGTTTCTAGTTTATATCCATACGATGTAATCTATTTTAATAGATTATGGGTTCATTTAATTTGGTTGAGGCTGTGACTCTCTGCTCAAAGGTAGATCTTAAGTCTTACGACTTAGCTGTGGCGTAATGGTTTGTTATTGTAATATTATTGACTTTATTAATGAAGCCTGCATACGTTGTATGTATAGGGTGGCCTTTGGTAAACAATGCCCACAGGGTTTGAATCCTGTTTGTGGGTAATGTATGAGTTGTATTTATAATTTGTAGATGATATTTGGGCTTGTATGCCCACAGGATTCGATTCATGTTCCCATTGTAATTATTGTGGTTTGTATAATGATTTCGATATGTTTAATACATGAATTGATTCCTATGTGTGATATAGTGTTTAATTCGTTATATGGAATGTCTGTTGAGTTATGTATTTGGTTAATGTCAAGCATATATGATATGGTTGTTTGATTTAGGCCTGTGACTTGGGTTTGAATACCCACAGGGGTCGAAGTCGTGACCTCTGTTTATAATTACAAAGTTCTTTATAATTTGTTTTTTATTTTATTTTTTACTTGGTGTAATTATAAGCAAAAGTTGTGAAAGTATTTTAAAATATTTATGCTTGCGATTATGATATGGTTTAATTAGGACTATGGATTTTATATATGTGAACAAATATTTGATCTTGGACCAAATGGATAGTCACAATGCTTACTCTATTCGTTTATTTATGATGATGTATTTTTAAATCGAATGTTTTACTATTTAGCAGGTATTTAATTTACAGACCTTGAAAGTTCTTTTAATGGTTTATTTATCTTAGATCTTACGTAGAATTTGTATAGATATTATCTTGATTTGTTTATGTTTGATGTCTATATCTGTTTATATATATACATAGTAGTTCAGTTTGTAGATAGTACCTTAGGTTATATAGATTATAAGTTATATCTAAATGTATTTAGAACCTACTTCTAAGATTAATCTATTTAAATCTATAACATCTCTCTAGTGAAAAATGGAATATGTCAGTAGAGTATATAAAGACTAAGTGAACAATAATAGCAGGTCTGAAATAACCTAGTTTGTACATAACCCAGTTTTATCAATAATTCTACCACACAAATTAAACTAGGGTGTAGAACCCTTGATGAAGATTAGTAAATAAATTGAACTTGTAGAAATAAACCAATAAATAAACCCTGGATAACCTAATATAGGAAATCACTTACATCCTAGGGTTAATACTTTAATATGAAAACCCTAGTAGTTTTAAACAGAGAAACGTATACATTGGGTTAGAAAATGGAAAGTAATCATTTACCTAACATAGGTAGCATTTATTCTAGGAAAGTAGAATAGACAGTCTAGGGCTTCATACCTGTAAATTGAAGCTCTATTAATGGTTGAACCCGCACACTCAAATAACCAGCATTAACAATTCAAGACACATCCGGCCTCTGTCTTTTATGACCAAATCACTTGGTAACTACCATGTTCCACCAAACCATGACTTGGCACAATTCATGGTTTAAATCCGGATCCCCTCAAGCTGGACTCCAACATGCAAGTAGCTTAGAGCTCCTAAGGTAGGTTTTCCTATCTGGTATATCGGATATGGATCAGTTCTCCTTTCTCCTTCCAGGAAAATGTTCTCCAATAATTTCTTGAGAGAAAAATAGGTAGAAAATGACTCCTCTAATGATATATCAAAACCCCAAGGATTTCCTTGGCTTGAGTATTTATAGACAAACTTTTCAGTCAAAGGGACAGTTAAATCAAGAAACCTTGGTTTCTTTATTTAACCCTTTTCAATTACTCTCAGTAATTATTAATATTTTAACTTAAGAACTTTCTACTAGTTCCTAATTAGACTTTTTAGACTTTGAACTATTTATTATCTTTACATAATAAATAATAATTATATGGATCTTTTCTTTTTCTTTCATCATTAATATTATAAGTATATTTAACTCTTTATACATACCATGTATAAAGTACATAATAATATAACACTTGTTAACATTTTTCTTTGGGCATCGTATACCATGATCCCTAGACTTAATGACACTTCTTCATTAAGGTCAAGTAGGTAGATGGTTTTGGTCTATTAGGCTAGAAAACTCTAAACATCCTTGCATGTTGGATTTCCCTCATATAACGTGGTAGCTCTTCAGTACTTGATGAGAATACAGAAATTCAAAATTTCATTTAATCACTTATAAATAAGTATGATGAGATCAATATTTTTCCTCAGGTCGTTTTCACTCAGAAGTTATTAAATTATTTTCAGTAACCCCTAGCGCTTACAAGAGCCCATACTCAATGCTTTAATAGGAAGTTACAATTCAGTGAGATTTGAGAGCTCCTCGCTCAACACTAATGCTAGCATGTACTTGTACGATACACCTAGCGATACAATGGCCAAGGATTTGATGCTCCAGAGCTTATGCTCAACATCAATATGGAAATCTCCGAGGCTTATTAAGGTCAAGGAGAATAAGGTTTCTGATGCTTTAAGACAATGAACTCACATGATTTATGAGGTGACTTTGAGTCAAACCGATGTAGATTTGCATGAGAAGATTAGAGCGGCCAACAGATTTGACCCCTTATATGTAGAGATCCTCAAGTAAGTCCAGGAGGAAAGGTTGTTTGAACAACAAAATGAATACAAGGTCAACGAATCCAGACTGCTATGGTCCAAGGATAGTTGGTATGTTCCAGAAGGAGGGGACCTTCAGTCCAACATCCTAAAAAAATTTCATCGGGCACCCTACTCGGGGCACCCAGGATATCAAAAGATGATATCCGCTATCAAGAGACACTTTTTCTGGCCTAAGTTAAAGGCTGGCATTGCAATATTTATTGCAAAATTTTAGGAGTGCCATCTAGTTAAGGGTGAGCATCAACATCCTGTGGGATTGCTAGAGCCATTACCCGTTTCGGAATTGAAGTGGGAGGTTATTAGTATGGAATTTATCACTGGTTTACTAAAAAGTAAGAAGAGAAATGATTCTATTTTTGTGGTCATTGACAAGTTGTTGAAGGCAGCACACTTCACTCTTGTAAGGTCAACCTACAAGGTTGTGAACATTGCTGATATCTTCTTTCAAGAAATATTTATATTACATGGGATACCCAAGGTAATTATCTTAGATCGAGATGTTATGTTCACAGGAAAATTTTGGAGATATTATTCTCTGGATTGGAGACGTGGTTGAACTTCAGCACTACATATCACCCGTAGATAGATGGGCAGACTAAGAGAGTAAACCAAATTTTCAAGGACATGCTCCAAATGTATGTCATGAACAATCCCATGAAGTGGGAGGATTACCTACATCTCATAGAGTTTGCGTATAACAATGGTTATCAGGATTTCATCAAAATGAGTCCCTTTGAGGTAATCTATGGATGAAAGTGTAGGACATCAGTTACTCAGGATATCCTGGGGTATCGGCTCATGTTCGGGCTTGATTTGTTGATGGACTTGGAAAATTTGGTTCCCAAGGTCCAGATGAACCTTAAGGAATCACAACCAGAAAAGTTACATGGATCGAAAAAGAAAGGATAAGGACTTCCAAATAGGTGATCATGTTTACTTGAAAGTAAACTCCAAATGAATCTCATTGAGCTTGGGTAGGTGTGGTGAGTTAGCACCAAGATTCTGCGGACCTTTTGAAATACTAGCCAAGAAAGGGCCAGTGGCTTATGAACTAGCATTTCCTACGCATGTAAGAGTCCACAATGTTTTCCATGCATCTTTGTTAAAGAAATATGTTTATGATACTAAACATGTTGTTTATTGGCCCCTATTATAGGTGGAACCTGATGGGGATTTTGCCCCTGAGCCTACTCATATATTGGACAAAAGGAAAGTGTAGCATCAGAAGCACACCGTGGTCCAATTGAAAGTGCATTGAAAAAACTTTGAGGCTGATGAAGCTACTTGGGAAAATGAGGCCACCATGAGAAAGGCTTACCTCACCTTGTTTCATGATATCATTTTGAGTCGCTAGACCACCAAGGATGGTGTTGTTTTAAGCGAGGAGGGCTGTAATTTCCTGAATTTTGGACCTAACACTTATAGGCATGTGCCTATTGATTGTGATGATTTTATTTTATATTGGGTCAAATACCCCACTGCATATGAACATGATAATTTTTTTTTTATATTGGGCGTAAGCCAATTATTGATTATATATGTATATGCTTGTTTGTGTTGGGCGTGGACCATGAAGCACATGATTGACGAGATGTTTTTTGTTGAGTGAGGAGCTCTAGAACACTTGACTGATTAATGAATTGTGTTGAGTGAGAATCTATGGAACACATGAGTACTTACCTTTCTGTTTATACAGACGCTCTAGAACACATGAAAAGATAATTTGATGTGTTGGGAATAAGTCCTGGATCCTTTCATGTTGATGTTGAGCATAAGCTATGCATCATTAGATCCTTCACCATTGTATCCCTAGGTGTATCGTACAAATACATCCTAGCATTTAGTGTTGAGAGAAAGCTCTGGAATTGCACTATGTTTGTAACTCCCTACTACAGGCATTGAGTATGGGCTCTAGTAAGTGCTACGGGTTACTGAAAATAATTTAATAACTTCCAAGTGAAAACGACTCGAGAAAAATATTGATGTCATCATACTTATTTATAAGTGATTAAATGAAATTTTGAATGTTTGTATTCTCTGCAAAGTACTGAAGAGCTACCACGTTATACAAGGGAAATCCAACATGCAAGGATGTTTAGAGTTTCCTAGCCTAGTATACCTAAGCCACCTATCTACTTGACCTTAAAGAAGAAGCGTCATTAAGTCTAGGGATCATGGTACATGATGCCCAAAGACAATGTTAACAAGTGTTATAATACTATGTATTTTATACATAGTATGTATAAGGAATTAATTATGATTAAATATCTAATTAAATAAAAGAAAGAAGACAAGCTCCATCAATTATTATTTATTATTAAAAGATTAATAAAGATTATAATACCTATGAAATTTTAACTAGGAACTTGTTAAAAGTTCCTCGGTTAAGTATTGAAAATTACCCAAGTAATTAAAAAAGGATTAAATCAAGAAATCAAGGATTTCTTGATTTAACTGTCCCTTTGACTGAAAAGTCTATCTATAAAGACTCAAGCCAAGCAAAGGCTTGGGGGTTCTGATTTTATCTTTGGAGAATTATTATTCTCCCTGTTTTTTCTCTCAAGTGTTTTCTTGGACAACTTTCTCCTACAAGGAAAAGAGGATTGATTCAGAACTGAATACCAATTAGGAAACCCTACCTTAGAAGCTCTAAACTACTTGTATGTTGGATTCTAGCTCAGGGGGATCGGTATTAAAACCCGAAATGGTTCCAGGTCATGGTTGGGTGGAACGTGGTAGTTCCCAAGTTATTTGGTCAGCAAACAGATGTCATATATGCATTGAATTGTCAATGATGGTTATTTGAGTGTGCAGGTTCAGCCATTATCACAGCTTCAAGTTCAGGCATGAAACCCTTGACTTCCTATTCTATTTTTCCTAGAATAACTGTTGTTTATACTAGGTGGATGATTTCGATTCATATACTAACCTTGTTCGTTTGATTCTTTGGTTAATAATTTGTTAGGGTCTGTATTATTAAAATGCTAACCCTAGACTGTAAGTTTTGATATATGTTGTATATTATAGGCTTTGTATCCTTAAGATTGTTTCTGTATTATTCCAAGCATATAGTTTATGTTTACTATAACTAGGTTTTTCTATCAGTAGTGTAATTAATTATTCCTTGGGTTTTAGTACTTTGCTGACATATTGCATTTGTCACCAGAGGCTTGTTTCAAGTTTTAATTAAAACCAGTTCAGCAGTAAAATAAACCAGAATGCTAAATTAGACTAAGTAGTAACAGAACTAGATTATAAATTAAATCCACTAAGAATAGATTATATCTAAAATAAATATAATCAAATCATTAAGGACCTTTCAAGGTCTGTATCCATATTACAAATTTATATTAAAAATACTGCACATAAATGAAACAACATTATAAATAATTAGAGGAGGCATCGTGACCATCCATGTGGTCCTTTACAATTCTTTGATCATAATTCATACAAAATAATCCACAGTTCTAACTTTCCCATCTAATCATAAACATAAACAAGATTACATAACTCATCAAAGCATTACCATAAAAAAATTAAAACAATACATCCGATATAGAAATCATAACCTATTAAATACCATAAAAATCATATTATAAATCCATGTATCACAAATAGGAATAGGAATTGAATCCTATGGGCATGCAAGTCTAGTTTGCTTTTATTTATTAAAATACGATTCATTACATTACATAATCCAAACAAGATTCAAACCCTATGGGGTTCGTTTGCATATAGGTTTAGTCCATGATATATATAATATGTATGTAGGCAACAATATTTTAAACCACTACCACATTGTTAGGAAAACTACGATTTCACTACAGCACGCCCTCCACCAACATATAAATGCACAGAGTCCATTTACGGGATAAATACAACAACAAATTCCATCGAGGGTCTTTTAACCCTGGCCTCTAAAAAACCAACGAATTTATAGTAATTAAAATAACCCAAGATGCTACGCACAACACTCATATAAGTTACGGCCGTGCCAAAATAAAACTACACACTATGGTTTATTTACAAAACTACCATGTTAACAAATCAACCTTTAAACTATCTGTTACAAGATAAGCAAGAAATGCATTAACAATAATACTATCACAACCACGATGGGAAGGCTCAATCCATTCATGGCTTGGCCTCTCAACCACCCACGCTTCTCACATATTACAACTATTAAAATATACATAAGACCCAAACCCCAACTGAAGGAAAATGCCTGTGTCCAAACCAAACTAATAAACCATAACATAGCACTACATTTACAAACAAAGTAAGCAAAAATGGCATGAGTCCTTTATTAAATATGCAGAGTATAAGCATCATACACTGTATGGTAAAGTAGTGTTTCCACACAGTCACTTACAAAGCCAAAAATGAAGTCTACGGGCATGCCAATGGGCTATGGCACCATTGCAAGCAATGGTGCAGCCCATGGCTCAAAGGCCCAAACCAGTAAATTATTACAAACCCAAAATTTATACATAGAACAAGAGGGAGTGTGATTTCACTCCACAACTGAAGGCATTGAGACATTGTTAAAATCCAAGTCTGAAATCATATGCCCGAAGTAAAATTTTAAACCCCCCCCATCAAAACCCACGACAGAAAACCCCAACAAAGAAACAAATCTATGCGTAGTCTAGCCAAGACGGCCGAGAGGTAGCAAGTAGAAACTTTCTCATAGGATTACCATGGCCATGATTACAAACACTTGGAGCCAACATAGTTGAAGCCATGCTGCTCCTCATTACCTTTCGGCTGCTGCAAACACAAGTGAAACTGGGGATGAGAAGTATGGCCACATTAACAAACAATAAACCAAAAAATGTGCAGGAAAATATGTGGAAATTGAACCCAAGTGTTAGAACAATTACAATCACAAAAATTGCCAATTACACATGCAAATTACACACAAAGGAGACTGAATATGGAGTAGAACACTAATCTTTATTGAATAAGTGTACAATAGCCAACCCTGTGAATTCATAGGCTGCCACAATAAATAATTACATGAGAGATTGGAATGCATAAGGATGCAATTAGAATTTGGTCAAAAGCAGGCTTACAAAATCTAAGCAAATCCCCCATAGGTGCATAAAGCGGTTTCCAAATCTGTCTAGGAGCTCACGAATTGGCAAAATCAATTAGGCAAGCTAATAGGTGATGGAAGGAAAAATCATACATGATTTTCTTAGGAGAAAAGGGTGGAGGATGATGAGGACAAAAAACAAGTTAACTTCACCTAGTCAAACTTTCCCAATTGCCTTAAAACTCAGAAAAAGCAGGCGATAAAGCAGAAAAAGCAGACATGGGCTAGGGAGGCTAGGAATAAAGTAGATTTGATTTCAAGTGGTTTCCTAAGTGCTTCATGACTCAAATTTAGCAAGTTTGATCACTTTGGATGTGTGGAGGACAACTTGCATAAGGTGGAATATGGAAACTAGGCAAATAAGACAAAAATTGGATTAATTAATGTCTAAGGTAGCTAACTATGGGTTGATTATTATAACACCCCCCCTTAAGCCTAAATTATGAGTAAAATATCAGAAAATTATAGGGCCTAGAAACAAGGCTTAGTCACCCTTTACATACTGCATGTCCATTTAATTAAGGAAAGAGGCAAAAACCCAGTGGCAAAAATCCTCCCTTAAACATGGACAGTTAAAAAAAGTTTGAAAATATTGTCATCACTCATGCTTCACAGCATGATAAGCAATCCCTAGCAGTGATTTAAGATTGCTGAAAGTATTCTCACAAAAAAATTTGCTGAAGATATCTGCTACTTGTTCTGAAGATGAGCAGAAGAGTAGGTGAATGGTGCCATCATGCACAAGCTGTTTGATGTAGTGCATATGGATCTCAATGTGTTTGGTTCTCTATTTCTAAACTGGATCATTGCATATTCGAATGGTACTCTGATTATCACAATAGATAGTAGTTGAGTATTCTGATTCGAAGCCATACTCACCAAGTAACCCCTACAACCATAAACATTGAGTTGCTGCATTTACAACTCCTCTGTACTCTGCTTCTATAGATGAGAGTGCAATGGCACTCTGTTTCTTGCTTGAACAATTGATTGGTATTTAGCAAGCATGAACACATATCCTGATGTTGACTTTCAATCTGTGTTGTCACCTACCCAATCATTGTTAGTAAACCCAATCAAACCAAGATCAGATTTAGCTTTGTAGAAGATCCCATGAGTCCTTGTTCCCTGAACAAAGTTAAGGATCCTTTTGGCTGCCCTCCAATGGATCTTATGAGGCTGATACATCTATCTTGAATCCACACTTACTGCATAAGAAATATCAGGATGAGTATGTGTAAGATACATCAAACACCCAATCAGTTGCCTATACAATGTATTATTTACCATAGGTGAGGAATCTGCTTCTTCAAGCTTCACTCCTAAAAGGAAAGGAGTCTTGCTGGGATTGAAGTCCTTCATGTTGAATTTTTTCAGTAAATCCAAGGCATACTTGGAATGATGTACCTTGATTCCATGTTTGGTTTGAGCAATCTCGAGCCCCAAGAATTGGCTCAATAAGCCCAAATCAGTCATTGAGAATGCATGGTTCATTGCATCCTTCAAGGAGGCAATTTCATCCTTTGAGCTTCCTGTAATGAGAAGGTCATCAACATAGAAAAAAATAATCATTAATGAACCATGAATCAGCTTGAAATAGACATTTGTATCTGACTTGCATCGAACAAAATTTAGTGATAGCAGAAAGCTATCAATCTTGGCATACCAAGCCCTGGGGGCTTGCTTAAGCCCATACAAGGATTTCTTTAGCCTACACACAATATATGGATTAGTAGAAAATACTTGAGGCTTATTCATGTAAATCTCTTCAGTGATATCTCCATTCAGGAAAGCACACTTCACATCCATGTGATGTACCTCCCACTGCTTCGAAGCTGTAATGGCTAAAGCTAGCCTGATGGAGTCCATCTTTTCCACTGGTGCAAAGGTCTCATTGTAGTCTATGACATGTACCTATGAGTATCCCTTGGCTACCAATCTGGACTTATATTTCAAAGGTGAACCATTAGCATCAAATTTGGTTTTGTACACCCACTTACACTGAACTAGCTTCCTCCTTGGGGGAAGATCAACCAGCTCCCAAGTGTTGTTCTTCTGGAGTGAGCTGAAGTCTTCTTTCATGGCTGTTTGCCATCCTGGAGCATGTGCTACATCTTCATATTTCTATGGGTCTGATTCAACCATCTGATATCATTTCTCTGCAAACAAGGGGTCTTTCATGCACAGAGCACTCTCAAACTGAGATCTAGTCCTCCTAGGATCATTAGGATTTCCAGCTAGTTCTCCAGCTGCACGAATGGTATTTTCTGCCCATTTTGGTCTCGCAAGACTATTAGGATTTTCAATTAAATCATCATTATTAGACACATCATAATCAGCAAGTTCAACTATCTCTTCACTTACATTCAATGGTTCTGGTGGTGAAGAGGATTCTCCAACTTCCACTGCTGCTAAAGGCTCTTCTTGGAACTGAACACTCCTTTCAATGAAGGCTTTGTTTGTGCTCAAATTGATCAGCTTGTACCCTTTTGAATATTCAGAGTACCCAACAAATAGACACTCTTGGCTTTGGGGCTGCAAATCCTTCCTCTTTTCTGTTGGAATTCTAGCCCAAGCCCTTGAGCCAAAAATCCTGAAATGGGTCACATCTGGCTTGTGCTCACTCCATGATTCGAAATGAGTCATACCATCAAGCTGTTTATGAGGCACCCTATTCTGAATATAGGCTGCACAATTTATAGCTTTGGCCCAAAACTTTGGTGGCAAAGTCTTAGCCTCCATCATGCAGGTTGCCATCTCTTTCAGTGATCTGTTCTTGCTCTCAGCAACACCATTTTACTGTGGTGTGTAAGGGATAGAATGCTTCATCTAAATACGTGCATATGAACAATATTGAATGAACTCAGACTTGACATACTCACCACCATTTTTAGATCTGAGGACCTTGAGTTTCTTCCCAGACTGATTTTCAACCAAAGCCTTAAAGACTTTGAAGAGGCCAAAAACTTCAGACTTTTGTTTCAGGAAGTAAACCCAACAATACTTGGAAAATTCATCTATGAATGTCAATGCATATTTGTCCTGACTCATTGACATATGACAAAATGGGCCAGAAACATCACTGTGGATCAACTCAAGAGGTGCAGAGGTTCTCTCATGACTAGCTTTCTCAAATTTATGCTCTGGGTGTTTTGCTAAGATGCAACCTTGACAGACTCCTTTGGAAAATTTAATCTTTGGTAACCCTATGACCATTTATTTTTCACTAAGATCAGAAATATACTTGTAATTAAGGTGTCCAAATATTTCATGCCAAAGCTTGCTTGCCTCATTAGCATGAATCAAAAGAGCAGAGGGGTTTGAGTAGGGTAGGAAGTGTGAGAACATGTATACCTTCAAAGTGTGATTTGCAACTCCTTTTGCAATGAATTTACCACTTGAGATCTCTGTGATCTCAACTTCATCAGGGGAGAATATGACCTTCTTTGGATACCTTGTGTGGGTCATCTAATACACTGATAAGAGGTTAGAGGCAAGACCTGGAACATAAAATACATTGCTGAACTTACCATGGTCAAGATCAATCCTCCCTTTGCCCAAATTTTTAGTGAGAGACTCATCTCCTAGTACAATTGGTGGACCTTTCGACATGTCAAGTGAGGTGAATTCCTCCTTGGTTGAAACCATATGTCTTGAAGCTCCAGAATCAATGATTAAAATAGGTAAGCTTGATGTGCTAGCAACCAATGCATGTACTCTCTCTCTGTCTTCTGAATTTGATCCTCCTTTCCTCTTCTTTGAGCTGTCAGGAAGGGAGATGCCATTCTTATCCAGGAGTTGGGTCAGCATGTCAATTTGCTTCTTCATGCAGGAGCTTTCAGGATGATTGCCCTTACTGCAGTATGCGCACTTGCTCATTTCTCCTTTGTTTTTGTTCTTCTGTGGTTTGTTCTTGGAACCTTGGGGCTCCTCTGGAGACTTGTTCTTGTCTCTCTTTTGCTCATGTGGCTTATTAGATTTCTTCTTGCTTTTTGAATCCACCCTCAAATCTCCAGCAACTAGAGCTTGGTATTTGGAAGGTTTGATGATTCCCATCATCACCAATTTATCTTGTTCTTGTGTGAGAGATTCCATGAAATCTGCAAGGATAGGCATTTTCTAGGATCGAGCTGTCAACTTTATGGCATGGAAGGTCAAGACGAACACTGAATAGTCAGGGCCAAGATTTGAAAGTATGGAAAAAACTAGTTTTTCCTCCTTCTTTTCGATCCCACACTGTAATAGCTGCAAAACAAGGGCTTTGAACTTGGAAAAATAGAGTTGCAGGGATTCAAAGCTATTGGGACTCAGGGAGATCAATTCATTTTCAATTTGATGTCCCCTCATCTAATCTGTCTTACCAAAAATCTCAACAAGCTTCTCCCATACTTCATTTGGTGATGTTAATCCATCAATATGGAAAAGGAGGTCTCTGGATATGCTCAGACATAGGAGACCATAGGCCTCATCCCTCCTGTTGTGCCATTTAATTTTCTCTGCAGCTGCATTGGGCTCTACTTTTGTTGCCTTAGTCACTCTGTAGAGGCCTTTCACTCTCAGCAGTATCTCCATCTCTACTTTCCATTCAAATAAGTTAACTGGAGTCAAGATGATATTCTGAGATTGATCCATAGCTCAAAAATTGTCCCTTCAGTCAGCAGAATGATCCCAGTCAATGATGTCAAACCTGCAACAAAAAATTGGAAGGAGAGAAATCAATCTACAAAGGCTCTGATACCATGTGGAAATTGAACCCAGGTGTTAGAACAATTACACTCACAAAAATTGCCAATTACACATGCAAATTACACACAAAGGAGACTGAATATGGAGCAGAACACTAATATGTATTGAATAAGTGTACAATATCCAACCCTATGAAGTCATAGGCTGCAAAAATAAATAATTACATGATATATTTGAATGCATAAGGATGACATTCAAATTTGGTCAAAAGCAGGCTTACAAAATTTATCAAATCCCCCATAGGTGCATAAAGCAGTTTCCAAATCTGTCTAGGACCTCACGAATTGGGAAAATCAATTAGGAAAGCTAATAGGTGATGGAAGGAAAACACATACATGATTTTATTAGGATAAAAGGGTGGAGGATGATGAGGACAAAAAACAAGTTAACTTCACCTAGTCAAACTTTCCCAATTGCCTTAAAACTCAGAAAAAGAAGGCAATAAAGAAGAAAAAGCAAACATGCACTAGGGAGTCTAGGAATAAAGCATATTTGATTCCAAGTGGTTTCCCAAGTGCTCCATGACTCAAATTTAGCAAGTTTGACCACTTTGTATGTGTGGAGGACAACTTGAATAAGGTGGAATATGGAAACTAGGCAAATAAGACAAAAATGGATTAATTAATGTCTAAGGTAGCTAACCTTGGGTTGATTATTCTAACAGAATAAACCCAACTAAGCATACCTCACAGTCTATGGGTCGCCTCCATGGCCATCCCCCTGCGCAGAGCCAAAATGCATAAACCCCAAATGACAAACACAATGCACAACCATCACGGGCCAAGCCTAAGGGAAGGCTGTCATGATTTTCCAAGGACATTAAATGCACCAACTGGTGGCCATTAACATAACACCAAACCCACTCTCCATAGTTTATAGATTGTTGCATTCATGACCTCCAACACATAGCATAAACCCTATTGATATATGGTATAACCATATGTTATATTTTTGCCACCCTAAATCCTATCACCATATAAATGATACAACGCTTAGTTTACAATCAAGGCTTAATGTATTACATTAATAAGGCTTAAAGCATATAGTCCATGTATGGCCTACGTTGGCCTTAAGTCAACTATAAGACTTATGTATTTTAATATAAGGTATGTACCATAGGTTTAAAACCTATTAACATATAAACCCTAGGCTTTAAGAAATAACATTAATAAAATACAATTAAGCCCTAAGCCTTTTCTTAGTGAACATGGAATATGGAATATGCCATGTTAATTACTTTAAGCCTTATAAATCAATGGCTTGGTTTTAAAGGCCACGTACTTAACTTGCAAAATAGAAAACATAAGAAGTGTTTATAATTATTATTAGACTAAAACGTAAACCGTAATTAATGCAAAAATAATGAAATAAAGACTTAAAAGACCCAAAGTAAGTATAACTACTGAACAAGAGATTTCGCAGTAATAGTTAAATTGACAAGAATAGTAACTATACTCATTATAATTCAGAGTCAATAAAAGAAACAAAGTCAACCAATGGTATGATATTTAAGGTCATAGATTTTTGTACGCTTTGAACAATTTTCCATCGCAAGCATGAACTGCATGTAAATAGGACATGTGCCTTAGTTTAGCGAACTAAGTAAGCCTGCATAACAAAGTAATACTTTACCTCTCAAACCGTCATGGGAGAACAAGTCCCGCCACTCCACCCACTTTGTTTCCACAAATAAAGTTAAGTTAAGACTCCATAATTAACAAGTGTGACAATGCAGAAGGGACGAAGCACATAAATCTAGTGACAACACATAAGCGACAAAAGTGTAAACATAATAGTAAGTAGTAAACAACAGTACAACATCATAACTAACATACATTAAAAATAATGACTGAAATGTAAATGACAGAACATAAGAATAGCTTACGACTAAACAGAGGTACATAAAGTGTATGATAGAGTTCCATAAGTAAATAATGTTCCGTCTAGGTAGTTTTTACTAGCCTATAATTATTTTCTTTCAATTTTTTGGGACATTACATGATCCTATTGTAAATTCAAGTATTTTGCACTATGTATAAAGGGTTACATCCAAATATAAATGAGGGTAAATAAGGTGTTGGATTTAGTAGTCTACATATTTTGCTACCTGTGTTCGACATGGTTTAAAATACTTTCTTTTGGTATTTTTATTTTATTTAGCTTCTGGATACATCCGATTAACTCACACATACAAGAGAAACATATATTATTCTCATTTTATTTCTTTTACAGTAGTCTACATTTGCAGTTATCATATATTTCTTTCATTCAACAAAAAAAATACATGATTTATGCATTTTTAGGATTTAAAGTAAGGTTTACTACCATCAGTCCAATATATGAGTTATGCTAAAATTATAGGGTTCTAAAAGAAAACTACCCATATAAAAAAACATAAAGAAAATAGATAAAACAATAAAAGCTGTAATAATCGAAACTGGAAATATTAATCTTGGATACATATGCAATCTATTTATAAAGTAAAGGTATGCAATCTGTTTATAAAGTAAAGCTAGAATATAAATAGAAAATTATTCCACAACTATGAACATCAACAAAATAGTGTCAAATGAACATATCTATAAATTTCTCTAAATCTGGAAGTTGATAGTCACACACCACCTAGCCTTAGGAAACTTGAGAATTCACTGTTTGCAAGATTTACAACCCCTTGCCCAAAATTTTGAGTTTAGGTTTCACCTTCTTCACCTCCAAGTTACCACCATTCTTTATTTAAAGTATAGTTGTTTCCAGAACCTAACTCCTCAGTAGTTCACTATCGATTCAGTTTCAAAGCCTAACATTCTCATATATTCACTGGCAACTCTATACTATTCTTTTTCTTATCTTAGAGGCTACACCTTCCTTGGTGATCTCTAAAAACTCTCCCTATCTTTTCCTTTCCTAAGACTTTTTATAACTGAATAACTAACTCCCTCCTAAAAAATGGCCACTTGCCTTTGTGAAAATGGCTAAAGATTTAGTTAATTCCTAAACTCAGATTTTAGTCAATTAACTGCATGTCTATCTAACTTTCATACTCATATCATATTGTATTAAAATTAATTTCTACTATAATTGTTTGTTTTAAACACAAAAAAAAAATTAAAATTAAATTACGTTAAAATGTTATGAGGGGGTATTGCAAACTTCCCCTCCTAAAGAATTTGCACCGTCCTCATGCCTTAAATTGTCTTATTATAATCTTGGAATAAATAAGTATAAACATGTATTATAAACTATTATTTTTCCCAAGTGACTTCCCCTCGTGTATAATGTTTCCATATCACTTTAATTTGTAATATAGTTTGCTTCCAAAGCACAACCTATCTCTTGCCTAGGATGCACATTGGTTCCGTGTGTAAGTCTCCCTTAGATCCCACCTATACATTTTTCCAATCAATGATTTGAGATTGACCAGCTATGTACTTTTTTAATAAAGAAACATGGAAAACATCATGAAATATTATATGAGTATCTAGAGCCAATTGATACACTATAGGCCCTACTATAGAAAGTGTTTTAAAATGTCCTACATATATGAGAGCAAGTTCTCCATATAATCCTTCTCGTAAAGTACTTTTATTTGGTTTGACTCTTGGGAATACATGTTCCGTTGCTTTGTATTCTTTAGTTGTTTTATTTTTATCCACATAACTTTTCTTCATTTCTTGTGCTACCTTTATGTTTTTCTTTATTTTAGGTACCATTTCTTCCATTTGTTCTAACATGTCTTGTCCTAACACCATTATATCTTCCAAATTACCCCAACTTAAGAGTACCTTACACCTCTTACCATACACTGCTTCAAAAGGACTCATTTTGACAGAAGATTGATAACTATTATTGTACACAAATTCTACTAGATGGATGTAATCCTCCCACTTACTTGGATGATTCATTACATACAATCTTAGAATATCTTCTAATTTAACTCATTTACTCATTCCATTTGTCCATTCGTTTGAGGATCATATGAGGTACAGAAATTTAACTTGGTATCCATACCTTTAAATAAATACATCTAAAAGTTTGAATTAATTTTTGCGTCATGATCTATGATTACTGTCTTTGGTATCCCATGAAGTCTGAAAATCTCTTTCATGAATATGTCAGAAATATTTATAGTTTTATAGGTTGATTTTAAAGGCATTGAATGTGTTTCCTTGCTCAACTTATCCACTATCACCATAATTGAAACATTCAGTCTTTTTGTTTTGGGTAACCCTATTATGAAATCCATAGTTATAACTTCCCATTTCCATTCAGGAATCTGTATAGGATGCAATAATCCAACTGGATCTTGATGAACAAATTTAAACTATTGACAAGTAAAGCACTTAGCTACATATTCCTCCACTTCATTCATCATATTTGGCCAGTAGAAATATGTTTTGAAGTTGTTATAAATTCCTAATACCCAAGATGTCCTGCACAAGGATTATCATGTAATTCTTTGAATATTATTTGCTTTATGTTAGACTAATTAGGGACATAAATTCAATATTTAAAGCACAAATATCCTTATGTATCAATATTATACATAATATCCTCAGTATTACCTGATCTATGGATGCATTTTTCCATCAGTTTCTTATACTCAGAATCCCTACTTGATTATGTTTTCAACATATTTTTGAATTCGGACTCGTATTCGCTAATTAATACAATGTGCAATTTATGTTGTTGTTGACTCAATGCATATGCTACCATGTTTTCTTTCCTTTTATATGTCTAATTTCAAAATCATACTCGCTTAGAAATCCAAGCCATCTAGCTTTTCGAGCATTCAATGTTTTCTAATCAAACATGTATTTTCATCTGATATTATAGGTTAACAACAAAAAAATCATTCCTACCAAATAAGGTCGCAAAATATTAAGGGAATGGATGATAGCTTCTAACTCCATGTCATGTACCACATAATTTTGCTCATCCTCCTTCAAATTTTAGGACTCATAACATATCACATGACCCTCCTTATTCAAGACCCCTGCTAATCCTTCCTTGCATTGGTGCAAACTATAAAATATTTACCTGGGTCAGTAATTTTTAATAAAGGTTTTACCGTCAACAAATGTTTTAATTTACCAAAACTCTCTTGACATTGTTGTCTCCATAGAAACCTAACACTTTTATTTTGAAGACTTGTTATAGGGTGAGTTATTCTGGAAAGAAATTTGATAAACATATGGTAGTATCTGGTCAATCCTATGAAGTACTTGATGTGATGTATATCCTTTGGTATTGGCCATTCTAGTATAGCTTTGATCTTGGCAGTATTGACTACTACCCAATTTTTCCGAAATGACATGTCTCAAATATTGAACTTCCTTTTTATTAAAATTACACTTACTAAGTTTCACATACAAGTAATGTTCTCTCAAGATTCACAAAACTTTTCATAAATTTTCTTTATTTTCTTTCTCATTCTTTGAACAAATTAATATATCCTCAACGAATACCAGCACAAATTTATCCAAGAATATGCTTAGCACGTTGTTCATCATATTCATAAATGTTGCAGGGGAATTAGTTATCCCAAAATGAATCGCCACAAATACATAATGTCCATATATTTTTTGGAAAGAAGTTTTATGGATGTCTTCTTATTTCACCTACACTTGATGATAACCCGAGCTAAGATAAATTTTGGAGAAAATTTTTCCTCCACAAATCTTATCAAATAGCTCATCGATTCTCGGTAATGGGTATTTGTTTTTAATTGTCATTTTGTTTAACCATCTGTAATCAATACACATTCTAAAAGTGTCATCTTTCTTTTTAGCAATCAAAACTTGTGCTCCCCGAGGTGACACACTAGCTCGAATACATTTATTGTCTAAAAATTCATGTAATTGCATTCTTAATTCTGTCAATTATGGTATACTGATATGTTAAGGAGCTCGGGATACATGTGTTGATCGAGGCATTAAATCTATAGTAAAGTATAAATCTCTTTTAGGTGGTAATCCCGGTATCTACTCATGAAACACATCCTAAAATTCCTTAAGAACAGGGAATTGATTCAATTCCAATTTTGATTAATTCGTTTCAGCTTCGACAATTTTAATGGCATACATCTAACATCCCTTCCTAATACACTTCTTGAGTTGTAGTGCTGATATTTTCCCTGTAGTTATGGCTCTATGAATTCCCTTTATATTATGATATTTTCCTTCATCATGAATACACTCAAAAATTATATGCAAACAATTAATAAAGGTTTTATGAGATTCTAACCGATCCATACTGATTAATATGTCACAGGATCCTAAAGGAAGTATGTTTCAATTGATTGTTGTGTCCATTTCTTTAAAACTCATCCTAGAATATGTTATAAACTCAGGAACTTTCCTTTTTACTCTTGATGCTAATTGTACCAACCATACATTTTTTATTTTTCTTTTAGAAGTTTACATTTCTCAACTATATTTGGTGTAATCTAACTTAAACTATATCCCAAGTCAATAAGAATGGAAACATATGTATTCAGGATTTTACCTTCCACTTCAATCATAATAGATTGATGATCTACTTGCCAATAATTCAGAGCAACATTAATTCTAGGTATGTTCCTAGCTATGTCATTGACTGTAGAAGCCTGTTACATCATATTTAAAGGAACCATTTTCCAGTTAGGATTGTGAGGGAAGTTTCTGTACAAATGAGATTCATTACAGCCCCTACATTTTATTTCTTTTGAACTGTTATTTCCTCTGCTACTAAAATTTCCTGCACCTTTTACTCCATTGTTTATGTTCTTGCCTAATCAGTTGTAATTATTATCCGAATAATTCCTGGTTTCTTTCCTAAAAGGGGAATGTTTAAATCCCTTCTTACACAGATCCCTCTTTTTGTTCTTCTTTTTCTACCATGACCTACTTAGTTCAGATCTTTGTTTAAATAAAAGGTAGCAGATTTTATCCTTTCTAATTGCTTCATCCATGGTAGTAGGCATATCAAAGTCAATTGTATCCTTATAAGGTGGAGGTAGGAAACTGATAAACTGATATACCTTTTCTTTCTCATCCTTCACATAAGGTACATAACATTGTATATTAATAAATTTAGTTTCGAACTTTTCCATGGTTAATTTCCCCAACCATAGGTCATTAAATTCTTTATCTTTTTCATCATAGTATAGTTCTGACATGTATTTCTTTTTAAATAGTTTCTTAAAAAATTTCCAACTTAAATCCTTGCTACGTATGTTATTTACACTTTTTTTTTCTTGCCACCACACGTCAGCTTTCCCAGTCAATTGAAAAATAGCCAAACGTGCCCTCAAATTATCATCATGACTGTATACATGAAAATATCACTTAATATTTCATAACAAAGCCTCTGTAGCCTCTTCACATTCCCCATCAAACGTTGGAGGTTTTGCTTTCCTAAACTCCCCTTGTAGTTCCATAGTTCTTCCTTTTCATTTCTTATGTTTTATTTCATCATCTTCTTTTAATTCTATGGATATCTTTTTGAGTGTTTTCGATGGTTTCTTCACTACTACATATTTTTGTATTTTCATTTCTTTTCTTCCCCGTGCTACAAAAATTCTGATCATTATTTTTCGATGGTACTTGATTCGTTAAAATTTTTAAAATTAACTTGTTGATCTCTTCCTAATATGATTTAGCATTCATTAATTTAACACTGTCTTCCTTGAGGCTATCTAAATCAACCTTCAAACTTCTCATAGTTTCCAATATTTTTTTTTGTTTCAACGTTAAAGTTTGGCTTCCAACTCAATGTATAAACTTGCATTTTCCAATATCGACATTCCTTGAGGTACTGCTTCGTCTTCCATGTTGTGTTGTGATCCAACCATCATTGTTTCTGTGTGCAGCTAGTATTTTTTTGTCACTTTATGAAAAACCGTAATTGATTATTTATGTATAGAAGTTACTTGTTTGAGAATACAAGTGATGACCCATTAGGTCCAAGCATTATAAGCACCCTCTGATACCATTTGTAACAAACCTTGTAAACATTATTCACACATCAAACATTGATTACACATAATTTTTTTATTAGTAAGGGTGTTTGTGTTAATACCATCTAATCAAGAAAACACAACTTAAACTCTCACCTCTTTATCTTGTGGTTGACATTTGGATATGATAAATATGAATACGTGACTATTAGTTTTTATATGGTTATGACATAGATTTTTAACTGGGAAACTTACTTGGCATCACACTAACTTCCACATAAATTTATTGTGCAAGTTCTCTTCTTTGATTCGGATTTTCTAAACATACTTAAGTTGAGACAAGGGTTGGTCCTATTTCCCCTTTACGCTTTCTCAGAATATAACACAATATTTAATCCTATGGGTCGTTCCTTGGTATGGTAAACCAAAGCTTAGTTGTATAAGTTTGGAAAGGTTTTATTCCAATGTTTCATATTCCAACATGTGGAAAGGTTGAAATGAGGATTATGATTGATGAAAACTAGAATGCACTTTCCTTATTACCCTACTTGTACATGTTTTTACCCTACCCAACCCTTTTTACTAAACATTACATCCCAAAACTCGACTAGTGTTGGGGTTTTGCTTGGAAACTTTATGGTTGTCAAACCCTTAGTGAACAGATGGCACATTGTTAAGGTTCCAACCATTCTAGGAAATGTATTTTCCTTTGAATAAAGGATTTCTATGTGGCACTTTTCTTTAATAGTGGTGTTGAGTTTTTCCTTAACATTTATTGCAATTGGTTAAAGGATATCTCGATAGTGACAATAGAGTTGAATGTCATACCAAACAGGAATTTTTGACTCTAGTTCAATTGTACTTATAGGTAAAATAACTCCTATACAACTCGTTGGTTTATATTATTATTTGTTTTTGGTTTTTAAAAAAATTATCATTCACCAATGGTGGTTTTTTCCAAGTTTCTCGACAATAACAAAATAGTGTGGATGTAAGGGTTTCCATGGACCTTCAAGTAATTCCATGGTTCAAACTCTTTGTCATTCTCGTTCTACTTTGGAATTGGAAAGGCACTTTGTACAAACCTCATTTGACTCCGGAAGTGTTGAAGCATGATAGTTTTGGTATCTATAGATAGAGGTGGAGCTAGGTTTTTAATTTGGCGTTTCTTCCCACTGTAATTTATTCATATTTCTAATTCCATGGCATTCTTTCTTTTTCAAAGGTGATAAAACCTACAACGTGTGTGTGTGTCTCTTTTTCCTATTTGTTCATTTTCAATGAATAGTATTGTAAATTCAAGTATTTTGTAGTATGTATAAAGGGTTACATCCAAATATAAATGAGGGTAAATAATGTGTTGGCTTTTGTAGTCTATTTTTTTTCTATCTATGTTAGGCATGGTTTAAGATACTTTGTTCTGGTATTTTCTTTTATTTATTCTATGGCTACATTCGATTAACTCGCATATACAAGAGAAGCATCTATTATTCTATTTTTCTTTCTTTTACTGTAGTCTATATTTGCAATCATCATATCTTTCTTTCTTTCAACAAGATAAAAATAGGATTTATGCATTTTTAGGATTTAAAATAGGGTTTACTACCATTGCTTCGATATATGAGTTATGCTAAAATTCTATGTAGAAATTCTGACCAGCAATAGATTAATTTCACTCACAACAAATTACAATTGATCATGCAAAATTGTCAACAATGGAGACTGAAAATGGAGCTGTAACACAAAATTATATTAACTCGGTGTACAATAGCCAACCCTATAATAACATAGGTTGCTGAATATATAGAATAAATCAAGAGATCTAATGCATAAGGAGGCATCCAAAACTAGCATAAAGCAGGCTTACCCAAAATAGGCAAATCCCCCATAGGTGTAAAAAGCTGATCCCAAATCTGTCATGAGGCTCACAAATTGGCAAGGGTGCATGGGCAAGCTAATGAGTGGTGGAATGGTAGCTCATACATGCTTTTTCATGGAGGAAAGAGTGAAGGATTAAAGGGGAATAAAACAGGTTCACCTCACCTAGTCTTGCTTTCCTTATGTGCTTTAAAAACTGAAAAAGCAGTCAACAAAGAAGAAAAAGCAGAAGGGCACCTAGGAGGCCAGGAATAAAGAAAATTTGATTCCTAAGGCTTTCCCAAGCGCTACATGAGTCAAAGATGGCAATTTTGACCTCTATGGATAGGCAAATAGCAACTTGAACATGGTGGGACTCATGAACTAGGAAAATAAGACAAAAATAAATGAATTAATGTCTAAGTGGGTAATACTATGGGTTTGATTATTCTAACACCCCCCATTAAGCCTGACTTTATGAGTAATAAATCAAAATATAGGGCCTAGAAACAAGGCTTAGTCACCCTTTTACATACTGCAAGTCCATATGAACCAAGGAAAGAGGCAAAACCAACTTGGGAAAATCCTCCCTTAAACATGGACTGTAAAACAAAATTGTAGAATCTTGTCTCCACTCATGCTTTGACGGCATGATCAGCAATCCCTAGCAGTGATTTGAGATTGCTGAAGGTCTTCTCACAAAATGCTTTGGTGAAGATATCATCTACTTGTTCTGAATATGAACAGAAGAGTAGGTGAATGGTGCCATCATGCACAAGCTCTCTGATGTAGTGCATGTGAATCTCAATGTGTCTGGTTCTCTGCTTCTGAACTGGATCTTTGCAGATTCGAATGGTACTCTGGTTATCACAGTATATGGTAGTTGAGTACTCAGGTTCGAAACCACACTCTCCAAGTAAACCCTGCAACCATAAACACTGAGTTGCTCCATTGATAACTCCTCTGTACTCAGCTTCTGTAGATGAGAGTGCAATGGCACTCTGTTTCTTGCTTGACCAGCTGATTGGCCCTTCTGCAAGCATGAACACGTAACCTGAAGTGGACTTCCTGTCTGTGCTATCACCTTCCCAATCACTGTCAGTAAAACCAATTAACTCAAGGTCAGAATTGTCTTTATAGAAAATCCCATGTGTCCTTGTTCCGTGAACAAAGCTAAGGATCCTCTTGGATGCTTTCCAATGGATCTCATGGGGCTGATCCATGAATATAGAAGCAACACTGACTGCATAACAAAGATCAGGTCGAGTATGTGTCAAATACAATAAACATCCAATCAACTGTCTATACAAAGTGTTGTTTACCATCGATGGAGAATCATCTTCCTCCAGCTTCACTCCTGAAAGGAAAGGAGTTTTGCTTGCTTTGCAATCTTGTATTCTGAATTTGATCAGCAAATCCAAGGCATATTTGGACTGGTGCACCTTGATTCCAGCTTTTGTTTGAGCAATCTCAAGCCCCAGAAATTGACTTAAGAGCCCCAAATCTGTCATGGAGAAGGCTTGGTTCATAGCTCCTTTTAGGGAAGCAATCTCAGCCTGTGAGCTTCCTGTAATGAGGATGTCATAAAAATATAACACAATGATCATTAATGAACCATTAATTACCTTCAGATAGACATTCAAATCTGATTTGCACCGAACAAAATTCAGAGATAGCAAGAAGTTATCTATCTTGGCATACCAAGCCCTGGGGGCTTGCTTTAGCCCATACAATGACTTTCTCAACCTGCACACAAGAGAATGGTCAGTAGAAAAACCTTGGGGCTGCTGCATATATATATCCTCAGTGAGATCACCATTCAGAAAGGCTCATTTTACATCCATATGATGTACCTCCCATTGCCTTTATGCTGCAATGGCTAGAGCTAGCCTGATTGAATCCATCTTTGCCACTGGGGAACAAGTTTCATTATAATAAATGCCATGAACCTGTGAGTAGCCTTTAGCTACCAATCTATCCTTGTACTTTAGTGGTGAACCATCAGCAGCAAATTTTGTCTTATAGACCCACTTACACTGTACTAGTTTTCTCCCTGGAGGAAGATCCACTAGCTCCCATGTGTTGCTCTTCTGTAGCGAGTTGAACTCCTCATTCATGGAATATTTCCATCTTTGATATCCTACTGCTTCTTCATATGTTTGAGGATCAGACTCCACCATCAAATAGAATTTTTCAGCAAACTCAGGATCCTTCATGCACAGACCACTCTCAAATTGAGATCTAGTCCTCCTTGGGTCATTGGGATCACCAACTAACTGTCCTGCTGCATGTAGTGTCTTGGTTGCCCATTTAGGCCTTGTGGGGATGTTTGGGTCTGCAATAAACTCATCTCCATCAGACAAATCCGAATCAGCATGTTCAACAAACTCTTTACTTACTTCTTGAGGTTCAGGTGGTGAAGAGGCTTCACCAATTTCCACATCTGCAAGGGGTTCTTCTTCAAACTGAACACACCTTTCAATGAAGGCTTTGTTTGTGCTCAATTTTATCAACTTGTACCCTTTTTAATCTTCAGAGTATCCCACAAAAAGACACTTTTGGCTTTGGGGCTGCAAAGCCTTCCTCTTCTCTGTCGGGATTCTAGCCCATGCCTTTGAGCCAAAAATCCTGAAATGGGTCACATCTGGATTGTGCCCACCCCATGCTTCGAAGGGAGTCATGCCATCCAAATTTTTATGAGGCACCCTATTCTGAATATAGGCTGCACAGTTGATAGCTTCGGCCCAGTACTTTGGTGGCAAAGTTTTGTCCTCCATCATGCATGTTGCCATCTCCTTCAGTGATCTGTTCTTCCTCTCTGCAACACCATTTTGTTGTGGTGTGTAGGGGATAGAATGCTGCATCTGAATACCTGCATCTGAACAATAGTTAATAAACTCAGTCTTGTCATACTCACCACCATTGTCAGACCTGAGTACCTTGATTTTTCAACCAAAGCCTTGAAGACTTTGAATAGGCCAAAAACTTCTGACTTGTGTTTCATGAAGTGAACCCAACAATACCTGGAAAAATCATCAATAAAGTTCAATGCATATTTGTCCTGACTCATGGACATATGAGGGAATGGGCCAGCAACATCACTGTGAATCATTTTGAGGGGTGCAGAGGTTCTCTCATGGCTGGCTTTCTCAAATTTGTGCTCTGGGTGTTTTCCTAGGATACTGCCTTGGCATATTCCTTTGGAAAATTTTATCTTGGGCAACCCTATGACCATATATTTCTCACTAAGATCAGACAAATACTTGTAATTTAAATGGCCAAATATTTCATGCCATAGCTTGCTAGCTTCATTAGCATGGATAAGAAGAGCAGAGGGGTTTGAGTAAGGCAGGAAGTGTGAAAACATGTATACCTTTTGAGCATGATTCGCTACTCCTTTTCCAATGATTCTTCCACTTGAGATTTCTGTGATCTCAACTTCATCTGGTGAGAATGTGACTTTCTTAGGAGACCCAGTGTGGGTCATCTGGTACACTGATAGAAGGTTGGAGGTGAGACTAGGGACATACAACACATTGTTGAAGTTACCATGATCAAGATCTATCCTTCCTTTGGCTTTACTTTCAGTGAGAGAGTCATCTCCCAGTACAATAGATGGTCCTTTTGACATATCCAGCGAGGAGAAGGCCTCCTTAGTCGAAACCATGTGTCTTGAAGCTCCAGAATCTATGATAAAATTGAGTGAGCTTGATGTGCCAGCAACTAGAGCATGAACTCTCTCTCTGTCATTGGAACTTGATCCTCCTTCTCTCTTCTTTGAGCTTTCTGGAAGGGAGATGCCATTCTTCTCCAGGAGATTGGTCAGCATATCAATCTGCTTTTTCATACAAGAGCTTTCAGTGTGATTGCCCTTCGAACAGTATGAGCACTTGTTCATTTCACCTTTGTTTTTCTTCTTCTGGGTATTTTTCTTGGGACCTTGTTGATCCTCTGGAAACTGCTTCTTGTCTCTTCTTTGCTCAGGTGGCTTTTTAGCTTTCTTTTTTCTTTTTGAATCCACCCTCGAATCTCCAGCAACTAGAGCTTGGTCTTTGGAAGGTTTGATGGTGCCCATCATCACCAGCTTGTCTTGTTCTTGTGTGAGACATTCCATGAAATCTGCAAGGTTAGGCATCTTCCACGTTCGAGCTGTGAGTTTTGTGGCATAGAAGGTCAAAACAAAGACTGAGTAGTCAGCTCCTAGCTTTGAGAGGATGGCCAATATGATCTGATCATCTTTCTTTTCGATACCACACTGCTTCAGCTGCAAAACTAGTGCTTTGAACTTGGAGAAATATAGCTGCAGGGATTCAAAGCTACTGGGACTCAAAGAAATCAGCTCATTTTCGATCTGATTTCCCCTCATCTCATCTGTCTTTCCAAAAAGATCAGAAATATTCTCCCATACTTGATCTGGTGAAGTTAATCCATCGAGATGGAAAAGGAGGTCTCGGGAAATACTCAGACATAGGAGGCCATAAGCCTCATCTCTCCGATTGTGCCATTTGATCTTCTCCGCAACAGCATTGGGCTCTACTTATGTATCCATAGTCACCTTGTAGAGGCCTTTCTCTCTCAACAATATCTCCATCTCTGCTTTCCATTCAAAAAATTTGAAGGGAGTGAGGTAGTTTTCTGTGAATCCATAGCTTTAGAAAATCTGTCCCGACAGTCAGTAGAAGGCTCCCAGTCTTGATGTCGAACCTGCAAAACAATTTTTGAAGGAGAGTAACAACCTACAATGGCTTTGATACCATGTATAAATTCTGACCAGCAATAGATTAATTTCACTCACAACAAATTACAATTGATCATGCAAAATTGTCAACAATGGAGACTGAAAATGGAGCTGTAACACAAAATTATACTAACTCAGTGTACAATAGCCAACCCTGTAATAAAATAGGTTTCTGAATATATATAATACATCAAGAGATCGAATGCATAAGGAGGCATCCAAAACTAGCATAAAGCAGGCTTACCCAAAATAGGCAAATCCCCCATAGGTGTAAAAAGCTGATCCCAAATCTGTCATGAGGCTCACGAATTGGCAAGGGTGCATGGGAAAGCTAATGAGTGGTGGAATGGAAGATCATACATGCTTTTTCATCGAGGAAAGAGTGGAGGATGAAAGGGGAATAAAACAGGTTCACCTCACCTAGTCTTGCTTTCCTTATGTGCTTTAAAAACTGAAAAAGCAGTCAACAAAGTAGAAAAAGCAGAAGGGCACCTAGGAGGCCAGGAATAAAGAAGATTTGATTCCTAAGTCTTTCCCAAGTGCTACATGAGTCAAAGATGGCAAGTGTGACCTCTATGGATAGGCAAATAGCAAGTTGAACATGGTGGGACTCATGAACTAGGCAAATAAGACAAAAATAAATGAATTAATGTCTAAGTGGGTAATACTATGGGTTTGATTATTCTAACATTCTAGGGTTCTAACATAAAAATTCCCATATAAACAAAAATAAAGAATATACATAAAACAATAAAGGCAGTAATAATAGAAACTGGAAATCTTAATCTTGGATACATATGCAATCTCTTTTAAAGTAAAGCTAGCATATAAATAAAAAAATTCCAGAACTATGAAAATTAAGAGAATAATGTCAAATGAACATATCTGTAAATTTGTCTAAATTCAAAAGTTGATAGTCACACACCACCCATCCTTAGGAATATTGAGACTTCACTGTCTGCAATAATTCCACCCCCTTTCCCCAATTTATGAGTTTATGTTTCACCTTCTTGAGCTCCAAGTTCCACTAGTCTTTAGTTATAGTATAGTTATTTGCAAAACGTAACTTCTCAAGGGTTCACTATCGGTTCAGTTTGAAAGCCTAACATTCTCATATGCTCACTGACAACTCTATACTATTATTTTTGTTATCTTAGAGCCTACACCTTCCTTGGTGATCTCTGGCATCTCTCCCTCTCTTTTCCTGGCCTAGGACTCATATACAACACGGCGCTTCCAGGAAGACAAGCAGCAATTTTTGAGGAGGTAGTTAATTATTCAATTATAAAAAGTCATTCATAGTAATCGAGCATATTCCTCGGATAGAAATTTCCAACGGGATATAAAGTGCCCAAATTGGAGATCGTATGCAAAAGTTATGACCCTGGGAAGTCGACTATTCAACTTACCAACTCAGGGTCGCAAACTTTATGACAGTTCATCTTCTAGGGTTATGTTTTGGAATTTTTGGGTCCTCTCCCTAATTCTTACTATAAAAAGGGACCCTTTGGCCTTATTTTTTATTCATCTTGGCACGGATGACCATAGCAGCCACATCTCTTCTCAGAGATAACTACCACCATTCTATATTTGGTCATTACAGTATGTTCTATTTCCGCCATTTAATAAATATGTGTTTACTATATATTTGTTATATTTGCAAAATTTCTTTGATTATGATTATGTATCTGTTCTTTCATTTCGTTCACACATAAATCTGGATCAGTGGCATCATAGAAATATGCTATTTGATTGTTTCTCAATGCATGTCCCCGACAAGGTTCGGGTATAGAGAGTTTGGCCTCGAACTAGTCTCACTTGACCACTCTCACCATACCAAACAATGTCCCATGGCAGAATAAAAGAGAGACGAATGAGCAGGAGATCCTACGAAGTCGTTGCTCGAGGAAGCCCTCGAGCGACAGAGGAATGAGATGATGGATAGTTTCACCCAAATCCTTTTATGAATGCTAGCAATGGAAAGTGCATCTTCAACAAGAAACTGGTTTGGGGATGAAACTCCCTTCAATGTATAAGTTAGCTTTCATATTCCCTTATTTGAATTCAGAATCGATGCAGATGCCCTACATAATTGGTTGAATTTTCTAGAAGGTTATTTCTCTTTCCATAATTTCTTCAACATGGAAAATATCACCTTTTCTCTCCTTAATGGAGCCCCCCATGTACAAAATTGGTGGGGTACTTATTGGGAGAAAAACTCATCAGATGAGTCTGGAATGTTTGAGACAAATCCCACTTGGGCCTCTTTCATAGATGCTGTCAAGGAATGGTATTACCCTGTGGGAAACTATGATGACCAATACACCAAATGAACCATTCTGCATGAAGAGAGGGAATAGATGGTGATATAGCCTATTTTTGCTTCTTGTTTTTATTGTATTTATTTGTGATTTAAAGCTTGGTTTGATTCATTTCTTTTTAAATATTTAGTTTCTAGGTTAGTTTTAATCTTTTCCTTTAACTTTCATGTTTATATTTAAGAGATTTCATAGTCTTATTTTTTCAAATTTTGGTTTGATTTATTAGAATTCATAGTTAGAGGGCTTATAGAATATTTATATGAATTAAAAGGTCTTAAAAAATAACATAAATTCTTGATCAAGGTTCTTTAATCAAGGTTAAACAATTATCATGAGTTACATTTTTGAAAATCATTAAAGCAAACTTTCTTGTAGCGCAAGCCTAGAAAAATTACACACATGTGCTACAAGAAAAGCGTGCAGTTCAAAAATCATCATGTTTGGTTCAGATTTTTTAAAAATTCTCACACATGAGATGTCATGCACACTTGGTGGATGGATTTGATATGTGTTTCCTCTAGAATGATCATTGTGACAGGTGTTAATATTTCAAGCAAATCATCATGAGGGCGAGTCACAGTGGTCTGTTGCAGAGTGATGGAATAATAATGATTAAGCATGATGAGACAAATTTGCCTTAAATTTTGTATCCGATGAAGTGCACAAAGATTACATGAAGTTTGTGGCAAAGAATCAGCAGTGTGTAATCAAATTTTAAAACAGGTCGCAAATCTAGGGCTTTGAGGAGCGATTGTTTGGAGTTATCGTAGTGGTCAAAGAAGATTGAGGAATGCAATTGGACACCTGACAGTAAAGAAAGTTTGATTTCAGCACCTAGATTGATCACTTTGACTGGTAGGCTGGGAATTGATATCAAAGGCTATGAATTTGGGTTTTTACTAAGAAAAGGATTAATGACAGAATTGAAAGAAGTTTATTAGTATATAAACCTAATTCATACTAAATGATGAATTCTCTGTCAATGGAATCAAGGAATTTATCAGTTTAAATGAGAGAGTTTAGGTTGGGGTTTTAGGTTTTCCAATATAGCATTGTCTGTCAGATTGTCAAGACTTGAATAAATTCAGAGTTTGTTTTATTGACAAAATCAATTTGACAATTGTTCAAAATGAAAAGAAGTGGTAAGAATAATAGAGCAGAACCTTTAGACATGAGTTTGGTTCAAACTTTTCCAGATTGTGCAAAATTGTTTTTAGAGGTAGGGTGGTTAGTGTTTTTTGAAAGAATTGAAGGATATCACTCATAAGTCTCTTATAAATTCGCTCAATGTTTGGATAAGGATATGGTGTATTTTGATACTTTGAACTTTAAACTGACCAAGGAATTATTAGTAGAAGCTACAGGGATTGTAGATGAGGGTGAATACTGGTTTAAAAAAGTGCCTTTCACTTTTGATGCTCAGAAATATTTACTTCCAGATGTAGTAGCAGATTGGGGAAAGGGAGTACCTATTCAAAAAATTAAACCAGAATGGATAGATCCTATCAAAATCCTACAAAGTTATATCACTTGTGAAGGGAGATTTGCTTTTGTTTTTAAGTATCATTTTAGATTCTTGCAACTTCTCAGCCATGAATCCAAAATGAATATCCCATTCTTCTTCTTGAAAAGTTTACAGAAGATGTCTAGTAGGGTGAAATAACATCAGGATCACACCAAACAATTAGTATTTCATCATGGGCTTATAAAACTAGTCATAAGCATTGTACTTTAGGAAAGAGAGAAGACATGGGAATATTTCCTATTTTGCTCTGGTTTCCAAACAGATAAGGAAGAGCAGTATTAGAAGAGCCAGTTAGATAAAGGTCAAAATTTAATCAAGAAACTTAAAAAGAAAGTCATAGTCAAGAATGAAGAAGGTGGTGAGCCAGGAAAATTTTTGAACCAAGACGATGAAAACATTGAAATTGAACAGCAAATTAATATTGAAGAAAACAAAGTTTCAAAGTCAGAAGTGAAGGAAATCGAGCCAGTAGAGGATGCTTTACCTATAGAATTGAATCAAGGTGTAAAGGAAGATGTAAAAGAGAAAAAATAGACTCCTATTACAGTACTCTCTAAAGAAGAGGAAAGGTCATTATCTGATGAAACTAGGGTTCATATCAAACACGATATACATACACATGCTGAGGAAGAGATAATGTCACAAAGGAATAAAATGAAAGTTGTTGAACTAGCTTCTCTTACACTTCAAGGGAAATTTTTGAAAATGATAGAAGTAGTTGGAACAGTTTGGAGGCCCAAGACAAGGCCAAAGAACAAACTGAGATTAAATATGAAGAACTCGTTAAATCATAAACTGGCTGAAAAGAAGATTACAGTAATTGAAGATTCTTCATCTCAGGAGAAATTAGAATACAGTGAAGATGAAAATAAAAAGGTTATGAAGGGTAAAAAACAAATAGTTTAAGAAGATAAACCAGTTTTCACCGATACCAATATCTCAGAAATATTCATGGAGGTTCAAAAGAAGATGATTCTAGAACAACACCAAAAGGATTTAAAGATTTCTTGTATAGAGAAAGGAGAGGTTCCTGAGAAATCAGCTCAGTGCAGTATTTAAGCTGAAGAGTATTCAGAAATTCCTATGACCTTGACAGAGCATATGGAAGAAGATGAAGAATTTTTAGGAAACTAAAAATTCCTTAGATACCTGAAGGAATGCAGCCAGTATTAGAAGGAAAATGCATTGATTCTGAAAATGAAAATTTGCAGAGTATCAAGCAATACAACCCTCAAATTGAGTACTTGCATGAAAGCAATGAAGGATTAGTGACTGCAAATAAAAGACTAAGAGAAGATTTGGAAAAAGAAAATAGTCACTATCAAGAATTGATTTCAGTTTCTAAAGAGGATTTAAAAATAAAGAAACAAATAGAGAGCATGTTTACATAATTAAAACAAACTATTCAAGAGTTGACACAGCATAATGAGGAGCTGATAAAAAGAGTTGCAGATTTGGAAGCAGATCACCAGAAAGCCAGAAGGAAAACACAGGCTTTAGAGGGAATTGTTCTTTTAGCAGAGGCAGCAAAAGACTTGTAAAAGTACTTTAAGAAGAGCAGTTATTAGTTAGTTTGAAAAAGTTATTTCATTTTTGTATAATGATAGTTTATAATGAACAATTCGATAGATGACCTAAAAGTAGTTTTGGCTCAGTTATGTAACTGTTTTTGAAGGAACAAGCTAAATTTAAGTCTGGGAAAGGACCAAGTGTTCAATTTTTGTTGCAAGGGGAGGCTATAAAGCTATGGTTTATGAACTAAGTGTAAAAACTCTTATGTATTTTGATGACTGAATTATGAAATATATGCAACTGTAAGCCCTTTTTAGACTATTGACTGGTTTCATTTTTATTTGTGTTAATCACTCAGTTGATATACTCATTTCATGTTTAAGGTTTTTATGCATGAAATGCTTGTTGACTGTGGGTGGAATTCATTACTGTGATTATTTTGTTTGGATTATAGTTTATATGTTATGCATATCAGTCCTTCAAATGCTCATGATTTAGTGTTTGCTTTGGTTTCATGAATTTTCTTCCCTCTTGTCTACAAACTGTACAACCAAAACCCTAAAAAAAACATATTTTACTTAATTGTGTTTATTGAGATTGTGTTGGCTTGTTCTTTCATAGTCTGAGAACAATTTCTGGCACAAACAAACAGTATCGCAGTACACCAACAAATTTGATACCTTGCGCAAAAGTATGGGTATCAAGGACTCTGAGCGGCACTTGATACTAAAATATGCTAGTGGTCTACATTGATACTTCTGAACTAAGATGAAATTTCTCGACATTTCTTCACTTCGATCTGGCTATCGGTATGCTGTCAAAATTGAGGAGAAATTTTGGCAAAAGAACAAGTGGGACTATGGACCTCTAAACCCACTGCAGAAGCAAAGCAAGGGAAATATTGGCCTGCATAACACAAGACAAGGAAATAACAACCAGTCCTCGCCACAGGAAAAGAAGGGGAATGGAAAGACAAATAAGGAAACTAGGAAGTGGTGCTAATTTCATAAAATATCTTGGCACGGCACCAACGAATGTCGCTCAAAGCATTCATTAGTGGCCAAGCTCAAATATTCATAATCAGATTCGGATTTTGATTCAGAATCCAATGCCACAGCTGTAGACCATGGGAAGCAGATCATTGATGCAAACCCCACTGCCACTATTTCTACCACATAGATGCAACTAGAGGATCCTGAAGAGTCATAGGCATAGAAGAAGATATTCCACTTGCAAATGTGCATGAAGGGAAACCCACTACATTTTTCTGTTGACAATGGCATCCAGAAAAAAATGATCTCAGCAAAATTCGTCAAGGGACTAGAGCTTCGGACAACACTGCACACACAACCCTACAACATCGGTTGGCTAAGCCAAGGAAGACATATATGCATTACTCAACAATGCCTTCTACCATATTGTATCAAGACTTTCAAAGATGAGGTATTGTGTGATGTGGCCCCACTTGAAGTTTGTGATGTTCTTTTAGGTGAGCCATATATGTGGAAGCGTCATGTTGTATGTAATTCCCTGAATTTTGGACCTGCCATTTATAGGCATGAGCCTATTGATCATGATGATTATATTAATGTTTTATTTTATATTGGGTCAAAGAACCCACTGCATATGAACATGATGATTTGTTTTGTAAATTGGGCGTAATCCAATTTTTGATGAAATCATATGTATATATATGTTTTGTGTTGGGCGTGGACCCTGGAGCACATGATTGATTAAATGTTTTGTGTTGGGCATGGAACCTAAAGCACATGATCGATGAGATGATTTGTGTTGAGGGAGAGGCTCTGGAGCACATGAGTACTTACATTTGTGTTGATCATAAAGCTCCGGAACACATGAAAATATAATTGAAAATGTTGGGCATAAGCCCTGTTGCATTCCATGTTGATGTTGAGAATAAGCTCTGGAGCACTGGATATTTGGCCATTGTATCCCTAAGTGTATCATACAAGTACATCTTAGCATTTAGCGTTGAGCGAAAGCTCTGTAATTGCATTATGTTTGTAACAACCTACTATAGGCGTTGAGTATGGGCTCTGGTAAGCACTAAGGGTTACTGAAAAGAATTTAATAACTTCCAAGCAAAAATAGCTCGAGAAAAATATTGATCATCATCATACTTATTTCTAAGTGATTAAATGAAATTACGAATTTCTGTATTCTCATAAAAGTACTAAAGAGATACCATGTTATACGAGGGAAATCCAACATGCAAAGATGTTTACAATTTCCTAGCCTAGTAGACCTAATCCATCTATATACTTGATCTCCATGAAGAAGTGTCGTTAAGTCTAGGGATCATGACACATGATGCTCGAAGACAAATGCTAACAAGTATTTTAATACTATGTCCTTTATATATAGTATGTATAAAGAATTAATTATAATTAATTTTATAATTTAATAAAGATAGAAGAGAAGCTCCACCGATTACTATTTATTATTAAAGGATTTATAAATAGTGAAAATATCTATGAAAGGTTTACTAGGAACTAGTTAAAATTTCCTAGGTTAAGAATTGAAAATTACCCCAGTAAATTTAAAAGTGTTAAATCAATAAATCAAGGATTTCTTGATTTAACTGCCCCTTTGACTGAAAAGTCTGGCTATAAAGAATCAAGCCAAGCAAAGGCTTGGGGTTCTGATTTTTATCTAGTAGAATTATTATTCAGCATGTTTTTTTGCTCTCAAGTGTTTTCTTGGAGAACTGCTTCTGAAACTGAAGGAGGATTATTCAGAACTGATTACCACATAGGAAACCCTACCTTAGGATCTCTAAGCTACTTTCATGTTGGAGTCTAGCTCGGGGGGATCCGAATTTAAACCTGGAATGGTTCTGGGTCATGGTTGGGTGGAACGTGGTAGTTCCCAAGTGATTTGGTCATCAAACATAAGTCATATCTGCATTGAATTATTAATGTTTGTTATTTAAGTGTGTAGGTGTATCCATTGACAAAGCTTCGAATTTAGGTACGAAACCCTCGAAAGCTTGTTCTATTTTATTTCCTAAATATTTACTACTGTTTCTATTAAGTAATGGCTGGAATGTAATTTCTAATCGTAAGGGTTACGTTTTATGATTAACAAACTACTAGGGTTTGTAATTACCATTTACTAACCTTATGCTCAAGAAGTTTTATTATATGTTGTTTATGTTTAGGGTGGTATCCTTCATAAATGTTTTTGTATTAACTAGGTGTTAATCTTAGCATTATGTTTATACTGTGTTTCTCGTATTTAATACTGTGCTGACATATTTCATTTGTCAGCAAAGGCTTGCCCTAGAATTTTAATAAACTAGTTCAGTAATAACTAATTAAAATATTATTTATGCTAATATATACATGTTTATATTTTAAACTAGATCTACTAAGAACATAGTTCATATAATAACCAGCATAGATCCAAATCCTCAGCTCTCTCAAGTGCTGAGAGGGATTGAATCTTTGGAGGTGTAAACCTCTTATTGAGTATTTCACTCAACTATCATTTTTTGTGTGATTTAGACCAAAAGACACACCTTTTTTTATTTAAGATCGACATATAATATATTTATTATTAATATTTAATACTATTTATGGTAAGCATATAAAATTTTAAATTATTTTTTATTTTGTTAAGAAAGAACATTACAACATCTCCCCCATACATGGTTTTAAAACCATATGCAAGGCCCTCCTAAAACCATGGGTTGTTTACGAGGTCTTGCACATGGTCTTAAAACCATTTGCAACCACCTCCACCATGTACAATTAAATAAATAGTTATAAATAAGTATAATTAAATATAAGATGGCAGAATAAAGAGAATTGATTATATATATATATATATATATATATGACTAAGCCAATGCATTGATTTCATAGTTAAAAAGGTTAGGTATATTAAATCGCTTGGGTTAATAATTTGGAAATTTGTAATTTTTATAGGGATGAACTCGGTAGGAATAAATACTTAGCTAAGTTAAATTGATGATTTAAGTTAAAATAACTAAGTTAATTTAGCTCAAAGATAATTAATTATGATAAAGCTAAAGCTAAAATGAGAGTAAAACACTATTTAGTAAATAGTAATTTAATATTCAAAAAACTATAAAACTTAGTATAATTATAAAAGAAATACAAATTAATTATTTTAGGGCTAGGGTTTATCTTTACCATAATTAATAAAGATAAATTTATCTTTTTTCTTTAAGGAGGCGATTGTTCCTTTGGAAATTTTCTCACTAAGTGGTATCTCCACCATGATAAATGCTGGTAATATCTTTTTCTTTGCCTAATTTACATTTAATTTGCCTGAATTATAATCTCGAACATGTTGGATTTGCCTTAATTAAAATCTTTAAATAGCATGCCTTCGTGTTTTCTTAATTTTGTTTTTATAGAAACGTTTATTTAAAACATTTTACTTGGTTTTTCCTTAAATTTTTTATGCTAAATATTAAGATAATTTTACAGAAAACGTTGATTTAAAAAATTCAATTCCATCGTCATTAGCAGTTGGTGTAATTTTTCCACTCTGGTTTACTTGGGTAAGAAAATTCAATTATGCCTCTGCTTTTTTTGGATGAGCAACAACCAACAAACATGCGATTAATATTCAATTGTTGTTGATTGGGTTTTTGTGACAGTGTTTGTTGCTGGTCACACGGTGCCAATCCTTTACATTAAATACCAAGACAAGATGGATTTGATTACCGTTAGGGCAGGTGACGAAATGCAGAAACACTATAGTACCTTCTATGACAAAGTGATCAGGAAGATTCCAAGGCATCCCGTGAAGCCCAAAAGAAAGAAGTAGGCTGACTTTATAATGACTCGCCATGCCTGCACTACACAATGTGAAATTTGTGTGTGAATTTTAATAATGTTGTAAGGACAATTTAGTTGTGCTTTAACTACATTAATATTGTTTATTTTATGTCAACCACCATTAGCAATAGACAATTGTTTCCACCATCAATTGAGTTGGCAACTGTATGAGAAAGATTCATATCGAGAAAGTGGGCAGCCATTGCAATTTATGAGACAGTTATATGATCAACATGGAGGATGGTGACATCCCATGGGTGGATATAAAAAAATTTTAGTCAATCTTAACTCTTATTTGATCTCTCTTTGATAAGTGGTATTACATACTTTACATAAATTTACAAGATCTGTTCCATAGGTTTTAATTTTAATTTTAATGGGCCTGAAAAAATATTTACCTTTAATTAAATATACATCATAAGTAAATAGAACTAAATATTTATAGCATACATTTACATGAGGAATGTTACATAAATTTACAACATCTCCCTCATAATCTAAAATCAAAAGTAAATAGAAGCAAATATTTATAGCTGACATTTACATGAGGAACCTCACATAACTTTACAACATCTACCTCATAATCGGAAATCATAAGTAAATAGAAGTAAATATTTATAGCTGACATTTACATGAAGAACGTTACATAACGTTACAACATCTCCCTCATAAAATTTATAGCCGTCATTTACATGAGGAACATTACAGAACGTTACATTACAAGATCTCCCCCATATTGGGCTGTAGAGCGCCTCTCGGTGCAACCAAGCTAAAACAAATTATTAAAGACCTTCCAAGGTATACTTCATATAATCATTTAAAACAAAAATACTTTACATAATTGAATCAAACATTAAATTTAATCAGAGGGATATCGTGACCATCCATGTGGTTCTTATCAAGACTCTGTCCTAAAACCTACAGTATTAACATCTATATTAAAATACCATAAATAACATGCATTATATCTTTAAAAACCATCTATACATAACCATATCCATCTATACATAACCATAAACCAAGTTACATAATTCAACATCTTAACATAAATCCAATTATTGCAACAGAAGCAGGAATCAAATCGTGTGGGCTTCCAAGCCCAGCTTGTTTTATTTATCAAAATACATTACATTAAAATGTTGTTTCCAACAGAGGTCGCAACATCGATTCCTATGGATGTCAAGACCCAAGGCAAAGTCATAATAAAAAACCCATACGTATTAAATATACCAAGGAAAACCAAATCCTATAATCGTTCTCACATAGGCCACGTTGTACAATCCTATGCAGGTTGTGGTTTATAAATAAATCATTAAAATATATTACAGAGTCAAATTACATTAATAAAAACAAATTCCATCGAGGGTCTGCATACCCTGGCCTCCACGAAAACCACTAATTCATGTTGCTCACATAAGTCATGTCCTCGACCAAATTCTAAATCCAATACACAGTCTCTACCATTTTAAACCCTACACTATACTATCGCGGCACTATGGGAAGGAATGTGCCATTTACAACATGGCCTATACCCACGCTGTCTATATCCTTATAGTATAAACGTCGTAATACACAGAACCAAATACCATAAACAATTTAAATATAAGCTATTGCAACACTATGGGAAAGGCTCATGCCATCGACGGCATGGCCTTTTCCCACGCTGTAAACATAATACATTAACAAAACTAATCAATGGAAATTACACACAGAGCATCCGATAATGCGTATGCCTCTATTTTTAAAATACCCAAACCTATTTAAATACATATCTAAATAAAAATGCAAGAGGAAATTTCGTACATCATCTATGAAGTAAACCATTACAATTTATAAAATCAACACTTATATCTACTTGTCTGTACATAGTCGCCATTAAATACCAAAAACAAGGTTTTACACAGGTGTGCCAATAGGCTATGGCACCATTGCTTGCAATGGTGCAGCTCATGGCTATAAAATCCCAAAACCCAAAACATTAATGATTTACATAACTGAAACAAAATTACACAGATCCGAATGGCTTAAGAATCAAGTCATGACATAACGCCTCCATTTAAAAAGTAACCAAGTCTGTATTCAAATCCTGAAGGCAAAATCGATTTCGCTACAGCATCAAACCCCAACCAAACAACCAGTCAAAACATATCTCTACCATAGGATTGAAGGGTGACAAGCATAAGCTTGAATTAGCAGGCTTACCATGGCCATGAATGCAATGCTTGGAGCCAACAGTGTCATATCCATGCTACTCCTCCATTCTTTTCGGCACCTGCAAAAATCGGGATGAGGAGTATGCCATCGTTTTAAACTATAAACCAAACTAATGTGTAGGCTTATAAATTCATGCAGGCATACCTCACAAGATGAAGGTTGCCTCCATGGCCATACCTCTGCGCAGATCCAAAACGACGAAACCCCAAATGACAGTGCAATGCACATCCATCGTGAGATAAGCCTAAGGGAAGGCTGTCATGCTTTTCAACAAGCATTAAATGCACCAGGCTGGAGTCCATTAATATTTTATCAAACCCACTTCCATAGTCATGCCTTGTTGCAAGGTATCGATTATTACTACCCTCCATACCAACGCTTAAACCCTGGAACGTATGGTTTATACCATATATATCATGTCACCCCAAACTTTAAACATCAACGTTAAAATAATACAAATCTTACACTATGATAGTATTACAATAATACTTAGTCCTTTAGGATGCGCTACTCCAAAGTTCAGAACCCTTGCTTAGGTATGTAGATAAGGTTTAGTCCATAGGTTTAGACTTTAGGTTTTTAATGCCTTAGTCACAAAGTGTTTAGGCTTAAGCACCATGGCATACAAAGTATGCCATGATAACCTCTATGACAATAAAATCCAAAGCTCTACTCTCAAACCAATATAATAACCTTTCAATAAAATAACATAAGAGAAGTTAATGAATATAGTAAAATTATATATAGCACGAAAGAGGCATTAATGACATACATGATAACGAATTTAAAAACATAATAAAGAAATTAATGTACAGGAAATTTAGCCAAAATAGCTAAATTGATGATAACGACACTTACAAAGTTGTAAAACCAAGTTGATAGGAAACGTAATAATTAGCATTAAGCTATCGACGACCAAGGCTGTCAACACACTTTACATCCGATCCCATCGCAAGTAATAAATTGCATAAGTAAAAGATAGAGGTGCCTTTGTTCGATTGAACTAAGTAAGCCTACGTAACCAAGTAATACCTTACCTCTCAGATCATCATGGGAGAACTAGTCCTGCCACTGCACCACTTTATCCCCAAGAACAAAGTTAAGTTAGTTTTCATTAAATAAACAAAGTACACATGTGCAGGAGTAAAACAATGAACTATACAATTCATTAATTCATCGACAATAATAACTAAGATGTACAAATAGTTTAAATAATAGAATTAATACATAAGAAGTAAATGAACAAATAATCATTGAATGAATAATAGATTATTAAGACAATATGAGCAGTTTCTAAAGAGATTGAAAGTTTAAGTAGCGCATGTAATTCCGCACGAGTAATAATGAGCCTCTTGGGTAGTTTTTCACTAGCCTATAATTTTTTTTTTCCAATTATTGGGAGATTACAAGTGGTATCAGAGCCCACTTTCAATACTGAGAGACTTATGGATGCACCAGGAATTCACATAGAGAAAATAAAGTATGATAAGTAATTTTTGTTACTGATAGAAATTTTTGCTGCTATTAAAAAAATTTGTGTTACAGGAAAATTTTTACAGTGTTGTTCAGTTTCTAAACACTGAGGAAGAAAACAGCCAGCAAGAAGAAATGACCACCCCCACTTCGGAAGTGAACTTGGTGGTTGAGCTAAACTCTGATGTGTTGAAAACTTTGCATAGTCTTCAAGCTGAACTGAAGAGTTTCATATAAGACAGTCTAAATGAAAGAAAGGAATAGCAAGCTATAAATGAAGCATTATTGCGTAACATGAAGGGAGGGAGCTCGCAAGGTAAGGCTACCCATTCCACCAACAGATCCAATAGAGAATTGTACCATGAGCAGTATAGTAGCCCAAGAAAAGTAGAAAAAGAAGGTACACCTAAAGCAACTAAAGGAGATCATCACATTCTTGCTAGTGACGACTCACTTTCTCCACGGAGAAAGAGGCAAAGAAGTGATGACAGTCTTCAGGGGGATTTTTGAAAAATAAGAGCCCTGACCTATGAAGGTGAAGTAAATATGGGGTAAAATGATGAATAATGGTTGCTGGGAATGAGTAAGTATTTCCAGGTTCATAACTATTCAAGTGTGATGCAATCTAGGATTCCCATCTACAACCTGAATGGTAAGGCATCAAGATTGTGGCGAGATTTAAGGCATACCAAGAAAGATGAGCTGCAAGAAATAAGCTGGGAAAATTTTTGAAAGATTTTCCAAGAAAAATACATGTTATAAAGGTTCTTTAACTGCAAGGTAAAAGAGTTCCATGAACTACGCATGGGGTCCATGACTATGGGCACATTTATATACAGATTTCTAGATTTGCTGCATTATGTACCATATATCAAAGAAGAGAAGGTGAAGATCCAGCAGTTCCTAGGATGTATTCCTCCCAGTTTTTGGGACAGGATTGAATTTGACATGTCAAAGACACTATATACTACAATGCACAAAACCCGACTCTGCTATGAGAATGGGCAGTTACAGGAAGAAAACCAGAACCGAAATAGAGAAAAGTCTATAAACTTTTCTAATAATCACAAGCCTTGGTCAAACACGTAGCCTTATAAAAATAAAAATAATAGCTTTCAAGTGAACAAGAACTTCAACAAAATTGTTACGAAACCTTATGTACCAGCTTCTAATGGGAATAAACAAGTGGCAAGTAGAGCCAATGCTACCCCTTTAGCGATCAAGTGTTGGAAGTGCAACGGGACGCATTATGCTTGATATTGTAAGAACAAGAACAATGGAGTCTTGCATAACTTGTAAGAAGGACCTACCATTGAGGATATATGGGGAACCCTACGAATCTATGCAACATTAGATGGCCGACAGGTGGACTATCAAGCTACAATGGTTGAGACCAAAGGTAAGATATTGAACACCTCTGTTTCAATATTTATTGATCCCGGTGCTTGTCAGAGCTATGTTGCACCTAAGATTGTTGATTTATGCAAGTTAGGCAAAGTAAAGCACGATAAAACTTGGCTGGTACAGTTAGCCACCAATAAGAAACGAACTTGGTTTTGAAAATTGTTAAAGAATGTGAAGTAAACCTAAATGGTTTCCTTACTAAGGTAAACATGAACATCCTACCTTTAGGATCATACGATATTTTTATCGGCATGGACTGGTTGGAAGAGCACCACATCATGCCCCTTTGTCTACAAAAGTCTATCTTGTGTACTGTTAGCCAAGGGAACCAAGTGAAGGTTCAAGGCATCCCAAAGAAAGTTTCTGTAAGACAAATATTTGCCTTACAAGCGAATAAGTGTGTTAGGAAGGGCTGCAAGTTGTTTGCGGTGAACATCCGAGATGTAAAGTTGAATAGAGAACAACACATAGAAGACTTCCCTGTTCTTGAATATTTCAAGGATGTGTTTCCTGATGAAATCCTGGATTACCTCTGAAACAATACCTAAATGTTTCCATAGAACTGACCCTAAGATCAGTTCTAGCTTCCAAATCCCCTTACCGCATGAGTGCACAAGAATTGGTGGAACTTAAACTACAGTTGCATGATTTAATAGAGAAAGGGTGTATCCGACCCAATGTGTCCCCTTGGGAAGCACCGATTTTGTTTGTAAAGAAGAAGGATGGTACGATGCGAATGTGCATTGATTACCGTCATTTGAACAAAATGACTATAAAGAACCATTACCTACTCCCTAGGATCAATGATTTGTTCAACCAGGTGGGAGGATCCAAAATATTTTCGAATATTGACCTACGATCGAGGTACCATCAGGTAAGGATCTGAGATGAAGATATTCCCAAGACCACCTTTCATACGAGGTATGGGCACTATGAGTTTCTAGTGATTCCGTTCGGGTTGACCAATGCACCCAAAAACTTTATGTGTATGATGAACATCATATTCAATAAATATCCAGATAAGTTTGTACTAGTCTTTATTGACTACATTCTGGTTTATTCCAAGAATGACGAGGAACAAAAAGAACACCTTTGCATAGTATTTCAAGTATTGAGAGAACACTAGCTCTACGCTAAGTTTAGTAAATGTGATTTTTACAAACCACAAATACAGTACCTAGGTCAAATCATATTTGAGGTAGGAATAGCTATGGACCCAGAAAAGATTTGAGCCATAAAGGATTGGCCTACCCCAACTAGTGTCACTAACATTAGGTCATTCTTGGGATTAGCCAGATATTATCGAAAGTTCATTGAGAACTTCTCAAGAATCGCTTGCCCCATGAGGGCTTTGCAGAAGAAAGAAAACAAGTTCTTATGGACTAATAAGTGTGAAGAAATTTTTCAAAATCTTAAGCAAGTTCTGATGATTGCACCAGTGTTGTGAATTGCGGATCCCGATGGGGATTTCGCTGTATACACAGATGCAAGCAAGGAAGGACTTGGAGGAGTCCTCTTGCAAAATGATCATGTGATCTGTTATGAATCATGGAAATTAAAAGTGCATGAGCCGAATTATCCCATGCACGATCTTGAGCTAGCAACCATTATCCATGCTCTGAAGATGTGGAGACACTACCTCATGGGAAGGAAGTTCCTTCTAAATACTGAAAATATGAGTCTAAAATATTGATTCGATCAACCCGATCTGAATGCGAGGAAAGCCAGATGGTTGGCTTTCCTAAGTGAGTATCACTTTGAACTAAAGAATATTAAGGGAAAAGAGAAAAAATTCCTCGATGCTTTGAGTCGATGAACTCATATGATATATAAGGTGCCCCTGAGTCAAAATGATGCACATTTGCATGACAAGATTAGAACGGCCAACAAGGTTGACCCGTTCTATGTGGAAATCCTCCAAAAATTCCAAGAGGACCGGTTGTTTCAACAATAGAAGGAATACAAGGTAGATGAATCCAGACTACTGTGATCCAAAGATAGATTGTATATTCCAGATCAAGGGGACATTCGGTCCAGCATCGTCATTGAATTTCATAGGGAACCCTACTCGGGGCACCCGAAATATCAAAAGATGATATCTGCCGTCAAGAGACACTTTTTATGGCCCAATTTAAAGGTTGACGTTGTAATGTTTATTGTGAAATTTTGGGAATTCCAGCTAGTTAAAGCTGAGCACTAGCACCCTTCAGGATTGTTACAGCCATTGCCCATTCCAGAATGGAAGTACGAGGTTATCAGTATGGATTTTATTACTGGCTTACCAAAAATCAAGAAGAAAAATGATTACATTTTTGTAGTCATTGACAAGCTTTCAAAGGAAGCACACTTCATTCCAATGAGATCGACCTACAAGGCCATGAACATTTTTGATATCCTCCTAAAAGAGATATTTAGATTGCATGGGATACCCAAAGCAATAATCTTAGTTCGAGATGTTAAGTTTACAGGAAAATTTTGGAGATCTTTATTGTCTGGATTAGAGACGCAGATGAAATTTAGCACTGCTTATCACTCGCAGACGGATGGGCAGACTGAAAGAGTAAACCAAATTGTTGAAGACATGCTTCGAATCTATGTCATGAACAACCCCACCAAGTGGGAGGACTATCTGCACCTTACAGAGTTTTCATATAACAATGGGTATCAGGCTTCCTCAAAGATGAGTCCCTTTGAGGTACTCTGTGGATGAAAGTGTGGGACCCCAGTTACTTGGGACAGTCTGGTGGATTGGCTCAAGTTAGGGCCTGACCTATTATTGGACTTGGAACTGTTAGTTACCAAGGTCCAGGGAAACCTTAAATAGGCACAAGACCGTCAGAAAAGTTATGCGGATAAGAAAAGAGAAGATAAAGACTACCAAGTAGGTGAGCATGTCTACTTGAAAGTAAAAGAAAAATAGAGCTCGTTGAGATTGGGTGGGTGTGGTAAGTTAGCACCTAGGTTTTGTGGACCTTTTGAAATTTTGGCCAAGAAAGGACCAGTGGCTTATGAATTAGCATTACCTGTGCACGTAAGAGTTCATAATGTTTTCCATGTGGCTTTATTAAAGAAATATGTTTATGAAACTAACCATGTCATTGATTGGTCCTTATTACAGGTGGAAACTAAGAGGGAATTCGCCCCTAAGCCTTTACATATATTGGAGAAGAGAGAAGTGTAGCTTCAGAAGCGCACTGTAGTACAATTGAAAGTGTAGTGGAAACACTTTAAGGTAGATGAGGCTACCTGGGAGAATCAGGCCACCATGAGAAAGGCTTACCCCACCTTTTTTCATGATATTATTCAAAGTCCCTAGAACACCAGGGATGGTGTTGTACTAAGCGGGGAGGGATGTACTGTCCCGAATTTTAGACCTAGCATTTATAGGCATGAGCCTATTGATCATGATGATTATATTGATGTTTTATTTTATATTGGGTCAAAGACCCCACTACATATGAACATGATTATTTGTTTTGTATATTCGCCATAAGCCAATTGTTGATGAGATATATGTATATATATGTTTTGTGTTGGGCGTGGACCCTGAAGGACACGATTGACGAATTTTTTTATGTTGGGCGTGGACCCTGAAGCACATGATAGATGAGATGATTTGTGTTGAGCATAAAGCTCTGGAACACATGAAAATATAATTGGAAATGTTGGGAATAAGCTCTAGAGAATTCCATGTTGATGTTGAGTGAAGCGAATAATTATCCACTTACACAAATAATATTACCAAAAGACTTGGAATATTAAATAAGCCATAATAATATATAAATTGATGATAGAATAGATATGATGATAGATTACAAAGTGAGTTCCATATATATATTAATCATAAAGCATTTTGGATACTATCCATGAAAGGATGCGTCATTTTAGAATTGTTTACTAATAACTATTCATTAATTATTAATTATTAATTATTAATATCAATATGTATTAATATTAATAATTAATATTGAGTTTAATAGTTATTATTAATTATATAATTGTTATTTAATTATTATTTTATGTTCATTACATTTCCTTCCCCTTAAGGGAATCTTTGTTCTCAAAGATGTATTGGACATTAATGTCTCATTTAATTTAATCTATCGTCTCGGAATTATTTCCCTTTTGTATTTGCGACATTTGAGGAGATGAGACGATACGAATTACAGATTCCCCAGGAGAATTGTCTCATCGTATCTGCCGTGGTCCATCCCAGATCTATTTTTATCAGAGCTCTGAGATATTTTTGTGGGACAATTTGTCTCAATTGTTGCATGGTATATCGATATTTTCACATGTACACATAAGTCTTTTGTGAATATTCATTTTGACCTTGTCATTGGTCAAAATGATGATTATAATTAGGATGTCTATAAGGTGCGTGTGTTGTTTGTTCTTATTTATTTTGGACTACAGCGAGGACTGTCTTCACTTCCTCAATTTGATTTTTGGATGCATTTTCTTGGATTGTGCTTCTTGGTTCCTCAGTAGATTGTTCATGATTCTGAATCTTTTCGATTCTTTCCTTTTGCGAATTTTTTTCAATTTCTAACTCCTTGATCTGATTCTGTAGTTCTTCATTATGATTAATTTGACACTAGTTTTCTTCTTACTTTTCTAGTATTTTTCCTTCAAAGTATTCATTGGAGTGTTCCTTCTTACTACTATCTTCTTATTGTTTTATTTTTGTAATCAGGTTTTTGTTATGATTTCTTAATCTAAAAATTTCTTCAGAACTGTTGGATATAGTTTTATTACTCTTTGCGATCTCCAACTTGTGTTCCTTTTTAGAGTCGTTGTTTTTTTGTTGAAGAAATTTTATCTGTTGTCGATACTGGTTGACCACTGATTCTTGATCTTATACTTCCTGTCATATGTGCGTCAGTTCTTCATCTCTATCGTTAATGATTTTGTTCAAGCGTATTATTTCTACTTCATAATTAATTATTTCTTTCTTTATATCTTGATTTTTGTGTCTCTGATTGAAACCATTTCCCCTTTTTAATTTCTTAATCTGTGTGATCAAGTCTTGACTATGATTCTTCAAACAAGTAATTTCTTCATCCTTACTAGCGACAATTTTTGCAACTTCTTTCTGCTTCTTTTTTTCTGACTTCTGATTACCCTGTGAAATCATCTCTGATATATCATGGGATTCTTCAGATGTTGGAGGTTCTATTTTTTACTTCATTGTAATATCTTGAAATGTGATTCTCTTTCTCTGATAGGAAAATGTCAAAAACTTCTTTTCAGCATTTAAGATGAAAGTCCCCAATGTTTTTATCTAGGGTAAACCCAAAATTATGTCACCTTCAAAGCTCCATAAGGAACTAATAATGAATTTGGATGTGACCATATAATCTCCAACACTTGGTGGTAATCCACTTATTTCAGTTCGTTTTTTGTCCAAAAATTCTAGCTCTTCCCTTATATTTTCCTCGGGAATCACTAAATGGTTAACGAATTTAGTACTAATATAATTATTTCTTTCAGCATGTGCATTAGAAATGGTGATATCATTCCCTGCAAGTGTCCCTTTAATTCTACATAATATTACACCATTTTTTTGTAAGGTGATAGGAAAATTTTGTTTCTTTTCAATATTAAAATCCATATTCTTGAGTTTTCTTTGAAGTTTAATCAATATCTCCTTCTTTTTTTCCAATAGTTTGTAAAAATGTCAGTATATTGGGTGGTTGCGAGGAATGAGTGTTACCTTCCCCACCTAAGTTCAAATCTCACTTTCTTTTTAGTAGCAATTATTATGCACCCTTTTTATCTATTTTTTCCCTTTAGTTTTGTAAAATGTGAGTAGATTGGGTGGTTGGGAGGAATGAGTGTTACATTCCCCACCTAAGTAGAAATCTCACTTTCTCTTTACTAGTAATTATTTTGCACTTTTATATTCAAACTCAAACCCACTTTAAGAAACCAGGTGTGGTTTCACTTTTACCCACTCTCTTTTTTTTCCTTTTACTTTTATCTTTGCTTTTTATTATCTTCTTTTTTCCTTTTTTCTTCTTTTTTCTACGTTTTTATTTTTCTTTTGTTAATATAATAAAAAAAAATTATTTTTATTTTTTTTCACTTCTTTAATTTTGCAACAGGATGTTTTTCTTCTTCGTGTAAATGATTTTTTTTTCTTCTTCTTCCTGTAGATGCCCAAATGCTAAAAATTCAAGGAAACCTTGGGTGATGGCTAAAAGCCAAAAATGTGGCCAATGGCCGGAATCTAGCCAACGAGGCTCTGATACCACTTGAAGCAAATAATTATTCGCTTACACAAATAATATTACAGAAAGACTTTGAATATTAAATAAGCCATAATAATATATAAATTGATGATAGAATAGATATGATGATAGATTACAAAGTGAGTTCCATATATATATTAATCATAAAGGCACTTTGGATACTATCCATGAAAGGATGCATCATTTTAGAATTGTTTACTAATAACTATTTATTAATTATTGATTATTAATTATTAATATCAATATGTATTAATATTAATAATTAATATTGATTTTAATAGTTATTATTAATTATATAATAGTTATTTAATTATTATTTTATGTTCGTTACATTGACCATAAGCTTTGGAGCATCGAATCTTTGGCCATTGTATCCCTAGGTGTATCATACAAGTACATCCTAGCATTTAATGTTGAGCGAAAGGTCTGGAATTGCACTATGTTTGTAACTCCATGCTATAGGCATTGAGTATGGGCTCTGGTAAGTACTAGGGGTTACTGAAAAGAATTTAATAAATTCCGAGCGAAAATGGCTCGAGAAAAATATTGATCATCATCATACTTATTTATAAGTGATTAAATGAAATTTCAAATTTATGTATTCTCATCAAAGGACTGAAGAGCTACCACATTATATGAGAGAAATCCAACATGCAAGGATGTTTAGAGTTTCCTATCCTAGTAGACCTAATCCATCTATCTACTTGACCTTCATGAAGAAGTGTCGTTAAGTCTAGGGATTATGACACATGATGCCCGAAGACAAATGCTAACAAGTATTTTAATACTATGTACTTTATACATAGTATGTATAAAGAATTAATTATAATTAATTATATAATTTAATAATGAAAGAAGAGATGCTCCACCAATTACTATTTATTATTAAAGGATTTATAAATAGTGAAAATATCTATGAAAGATTTACTAGGAACTAGTTAAAAGTTCCTAGGTTAAGAATTGAAAATTACCCCAGTAAATTTAAAAGGGTTAAATCAAGAAATCAAGGATTTATTGATTTAACTGCCCCTTTGACTGAAAAGTCTACACATAAATACTCAAGCCAAGAAAAGGCTTGGGGTTCTGATTTTTATCTAGGAGAATTATTATTCTGCCTATTTTTGGCTCTCAAGTGTTTTCTTGGAGAACTGCTACTGAAAATGAAGGAGGATTATTCAGAATTGATTACCAGATAGGAAACCCTACCTTACGAGCTCTAAGTTACTTGCATGTTGGAGTCCAGCTCGGGGGGCTCCGGATTTAAACCAGGAACGGTTCTGGGTCATGGTTGGGTGGAACGTGGTAGTTTCGAAGTGACTTGGTCATCAAACATAGGTCAGATCTACATTGAATTATTAATGGTGGTTATTTAAGTGTGCAGGTGCATCCATTGGCAATGCTGCAAATTCGGGTATGAAACCGTAGAAAGCCTGTTCTAGTTTATTTCCTAAATATTTATAATTGTTTCTATTAAGTAATGGCTACAATGTAATTTCTAATCCTAAGGGTTAAGTTTTATGATTAACAAACTGGTAGGGTTTGTAATTACCATTTACTAATCTTATGCTCGAGAAGTTTTATTATATGTTGTTTACGTTTAGGGTGGTATCCTTCATAAGTGTTGATGTATTAACTAGGTGTTGATATTAGTATTATGTTTATACTGTGTTTCTCTGTACTTAATACTCTGCTGACATATTTCATTTGTCAACAGAGGATTTCCCTAGAATTTTAATAAACTAGTTCAGTAATAAGTAATTAAAGTATTATTTATGCTAATCTATACATGTTTATATTTTAAACTAGATCTACTAAGAACATAGTTCATATAATATCCAAGCTAAAACCAATTATTAAATACCTTCCAAGGTTTGCTTCATATAATCATTTAAAACCAAAACACTTTAAAAAATTGAATCAAACATTAAATTTAATCAGAGGGATATCGTGACCATCCATGTGGTTCTTATCAACACTCAGTCCTAAAACCTACAGTCTTAACATATATATATGAAAATACCATAAATCACATGCATCATATCTTTAAATATCCCATATAATATCCATCTATACATAACCATAAACTAAGTTACATAATTCAACATCTTAACATAAATCCAGTTATTGAATCCTGTGGGCATGCAACCCCAGCTTGTTTTATTTATCAAAATACATTACATTAAAACAGTGTTGCCAACATAGGTCATGACATTGATTCCCATGGATTTCAAGAACCAAGGAAAAGTCATAATAAACAACCCATACGTATTAAATATACCACCGACAACCAAATCCTATAATCGTTCTCACATAGGACACATTGTAAAATTGCATGTGGGCTATGGTTTATAAATAAATCCATTAAAATATATTACAGATTCCAATTACATTAAGAACAACAAATGCCATTGAGGGTGTACATACCCTAGCCTCCACGAAAACCACTAATGCACAGTGCTCACATAAGTCACGTCCTTGGCCAAATTCTAAATCTAATACACAGTCTCTACATTATTAAACACTACGCTATACTATCGCAGCACTGTGGGAAGGCACATGCCATTTACGGCATGGCCTATACCCATGATTTCTATATCCTTATACTACAAATGCCATAATAAACAGATACAAATATCATAAACAATTTAAATATAAGCTATCGCAACACTGTGGGAAAGGCTCATTCCATCCACAGCATGGCCTTTTCCCATGCTGTCAAGATAATACATTAACCAAACTAATCAATGGTGATTACACACAAAGAATCCGATAAGGCATATGCCTCTGTTTTTAAAAAACCCAAACCTATTTAAATACAGATCTAAATAAAAACGCAGGAGGAAATCGCATAACCATCTATGAAGTAAACCATTACAATTTATAAAACCAATGTTTATATCTACTTATACAGATATCCCAATGTATGTACACAGTCACCATTAAATACCGAGAACAAGGTTTTACACCGGCGTGCCAATGGGCTATGGCACCATTGCTTGCAATGGTGCATCCCATGGCTATAAAATCCCAAAACCCAAAACATTAACGATTTACATAACTGAAACAAAATTACACAGAGCCAAATGGCCTAAGAATCAAGTCATGACATAACGCATCCATTTAAAAAATAACCAAGTCTTTATTCAAATCCTGAAGGTGAAATCGATTTTGCTACAGCGTCAAACCCCAAACAAACAACCAGTTGAAATGTAGCTCTACCATAGGATTGAAGGGTGACAAGCATAATCTTGAATTAGCAGGCTTACTGTGGCCATGAATGTAATGCTTGGAGCCAACAGTGTCGTATCCATGCTACTCCTCTATTCCTTTTGGCACCTACAAGCAACAACTAAATGGGGATGAGGAGTATGCTATCATTTTAAAGTGTAAACCAAACTATTGTGCAGGATTATAAATTCATGTGGGCATACCTCACAAGCTGGAGGTCACCTCCATGGCCATACCTCTAAGTAGAGCCAAAATGATGAAACCCCAAATGACAATGCACTGTACGTCCATCATGAGCCAAGCTTGAGGGAAGGCTTTCAAGCTTTTCAACAAGCATTAAATGCACCAGGCTGGAGTCGATTAATGTTTTATCAAACCCACTTCCATATTCATGCCTTCTTGCAAGGTATCGATTGTTACTACCCTTCATACCAACGTTTAAACCCTGGACCTTATGGTCTATACCATATATATCATGTCACCCCAAACTTTAAACATCAACGTTAACATAATACAAATCTTGCACTATGATAGTATTACAATAATACTTAGTCCTTTAAGATGCATTAGTCCAAAGTTAAGAACCCTTGCTTAGGTATGTATATAAGGTTTAGTCCATAGGTTTAGAGTTTAGCATTTTAATACCTTAGTTAGAAATTGTTTAGGCTTAAGCACCATGGCATACAAATTATGCCACAATAACCTCTATGACAATAAAATCCAAAGCTTTGCTCTCAAACCAATATAATAACCTGTCAATAAAAGAACATAATAAAAGTTAATGAATATAGTAAAAATATACATAGCACAAAAGAGAAATTAATGCCATATAGGATAATTAATTTAAAACCATAATGAAGAAATTAATGTACATGAAATTTAGCCAAAATAGCTAAATTGATGATAACGACACTTACCAAGTTTTAAAACCTAGTGATAGGGAACGTACAATAATTAGCAATAGGTTATCGACGATCAAGGTTGTCAACACACTTTACATTTGATCCCATCACAAGTAATAAACTACATAAGTAAAAGAGAGAGGTGCCTTAGTTCGATTGAACCAAGTAAGCCTACGTAACCAAGTAATACCTTACCTCTCAGATCATCATGGGATAACTAGTCCTTCCACTCCACCACTTTATCACAATCAACAAAGTTAGGTTAGTTTTCATTAAATACATAAAGTACACATGTGCTAGAGTAAAACAATGAACTATACAATTCATTAATTCACCAACAATAATAACTAAGATGTACAAATAGTTTAAATAACAGAATTAATACATAAGAAGTAAATGAACCAATAATCACTAAATGGATAATAGATTATTAAGACAGTATGAGCAGTTTCTGAAGAGATCAAAAAGTTTAAGTAGCGCATGTAATTCTGCACGAGTAATAATGAGCCCCTTGGGTAGTTTTTCACTAGCATATAAATTTTTTATTTTTATTTTCCATTTTTTGGGACATTACATTATATATGAGTCGTGACCTCGCAGTGTCATTGTCACTTTGGGAGGAAAACTCTATTGGATACAACAGACTGCTTCACTTTCCATGGTCTCATAGGGTAGGAAGATAATCTCCAACATCAAAAAGTTATCCCTCTTCATAATTGTATTTGAAGGAGAACATCAGATCACAAAGACCTCCACACCCTCTGCACATGATACCTCTTCTCATCATACACAAGAAGAAAATAGAGACATTATTTCCTCATCTATCTGAATACCTCTACGATGCAAGGCCACACATTCAAGGTGCTCCTATAAAAAAAAATCATCCATATAGCAATTACAGCCCTCCCAGGATGTTAAACAAAGGTAGACTCTTCACTTCAGCAAATATCACACTAGCAGATCATCTCAGCACATAGGTCAAGATTATATGATACTGAATTTGATGCAATATAGACCATTTCTTCCTGAGGAGGGAGGATTGATCCAGATGGATATACGTGGCCACCCACCTACTCTACGGGATCAAAATGATTATCCATTGTGGGAGTTTGCTAGTTATCTTTCTACAGTTTCTTTGGTCCCAAACTTTCGGGGCATTTTTGAGGCCCTAAACGACGTTTCTTGAGAAATATTTCACCAATGAATCTACAAGGATAGATAGACATTGAGCGTAGTCCTCAGATAGACCTTTCCAATAGGTACCAAGCGTCTAAATCAAAGATCGTATGCAAACGTTATGACCTCAGGAAGTTGAGTGTTCAACTTACCAACCTAGGGCCGAAAACTTTATGACAGTTCATCTTCTAGGGCTATGTTTTGGAATTTTTGGGTTCTAACCCTTGTTCTTAATATAAATAAGCCCCTTTGGCCTTATTTTGGATTCAACATGGCATGGATGAGCATAGCATCCACATCTCTTCTCAGAGATAGCTACCACCATTATATCTTTTGTAATTACAGTCTGTTCTATTTCTTCCATTTAATATAATATGTCTTTACTATATCTCTATTATATTTGAAAAAAGTCCATGATTATGATTATGTATATGTTATTTCATTTTGTTCACACATAAATTCATATCAGTATTTGTCGCACCATTGCCTCCATTTGTGCTAACATGTCTAGTGCTAACACCATTCTATATTCCAAATTACCCCAACTTAAGGGTACCTACAATATCAACACCAAATCCAAATGTCGTAACGCATTTTAACTATTCAATTGCTCTATATACTACAAACTCAACACTGAATCTTAAATATCATAATGAGTCTTAACTACTTAGGTGCTGTAGAGTGTACAAGCTCAACACCAATTTTAAATATCATAATGTCTTTAAAATTATTGGGTGCTCCAAATCGTTCAAGATCAACACCAAAATCATAATGTGTATTAACTACTTGGGCGGTCAAGATATTATAAGCTCGACATCAACTTAAAATATCATAATGAGTCTTCCCTTTTCACAATAGTCATGGAAGAAGTTCAAGGTTATTTTCTATATTTAATTACTTATGTAGACTAGACACAAGGTTTGTTTACTAGCCCTTTATAAATTCATTTAAACAATATCCCTTTTATGCCACAGTCCTTCCTGGACTAGACATTAACCATGGTAAATTGAG